>PVIW01004095.1:0-143564 GCA_004026585.1 Noctilio leporinus | reverse complement strand
TTATAAACTTCTTGTAACCTTTTTTGGAAGGCCTGTATTGCTATAAATTCCCCCCTGAGAACTGCCTTTGCTGTATCCCATAGGTTTTGGGCTGTTGTGTGTTCATTGTCATTTGTTTCCAGGAACTTTTTGATTTCATCTTTGATCTCATTGTTGACCCCTTCATTGCTTAAAAGCATGTTATTCAGTCTCCATGAGTGAGAGAATTTTTGGTGTTTTCCCTTGAGATTGGTTTCTAGTTTCAAGCCATTGTGATCTGAGAAGATACTTTGTATGATTTCAGTTTTCCTGTATTTGTGGAGGCGTGTCTTGTGACATACTATGTGGTCTATCTTGGAGAATGATCCATGTGCATTTGAAAAGGATGTGTATTTTGCTTCTTTGGGGTAAAAGACTCTGTATACATCAGTTAGGTCCATTTCCTCTAGAGTGTTGTTCAATGCCACAACATCTCAGGGAGATTTTTTGTCCATTATTGATAGTGGGGTATTAAAATCCCCTACTATTAGTGTGTTGCTGTCTATGTCTTTCTTAAAGTCTTCCAAGATTTTCCTTATATATTTCGGAGCTCCTATGTTGGGTGCGTATATGTTTCTCAGAGTTATTTCTTCTTGATGGATTGTTCCCTTAAGTATAATGAAATGTCCATCTTTGTCCCTTTTTATGTCCTTCATTGTAAAATCTATTTTATCTGAAATCAGTATTGCTACTCCAGCTTTTTTTGTGTGTGTCCATTTGCTTGATATATAGTTTTCCATCCCTTCACTCTCAATCTGTGTCAATCTTTTGTTCAGAGGTGGATCTCTTGAAGACAGCATATATGTGGGTCATGTTGTCTTATCCATTCAGCTACCCTATGTCTTTTGATTGGTGCATTTAATCCATTTACATTTAAGGTTATTATTGATTGATACTTATTCATTGCCATTTTCTCCCTTTGTGTCTGTATTCCTCTTTAGCTTTCTCTGTTTCTTCCTTTTATTTGTTTACTTATTTTTAGAGCAGACCCTGTAGCATTTCTTGCAATGCTGGTTTGGTAGAGATGTATTCTTTCAGTCTTTTTTTGTCTGGGAAGCTCCTTATTTCTCCTTCTATCTTGAATGCGAGCCTTGCTGGGTAGAGTATTCTTGGTTTCAGGCCTTTGTTTATCATGACTTGAAATACTTTTTGCCATTCCCTTCTGGCTTGAATTGTTTCGTTGAATAATCATTTGATAGCCTTATTGGAGCCCCTTTGTATGTTATTTGTCTTTTCTCTTTTGATGCTTTTAGGATTCTCTCTTTGTCTTTGAAATTTTCCATTTTAATAATAATGTGCCTTGGTGTTGGTCTGTTTGGGTTGATCTTCATTGGGACCCTCTGTGCTTCCTGAACTGGATTAATGTTTTCGCTCATCATGTTAGGGAAATTTTCTATCATGACTTTTTTGAACAGGTTTTCCATTCCTTGTTTCTCTTCTCCTTCTGGTATCCCTATGATACGGATGTTGTTATGTTTCATGTTGTCCTGAAGCTCTCTTAACCCCTCTTCAGTCTTGTTCAGCCTTTTTTGATTCTCTTGTACTGTCTTGGAGTATTTGTCTACATTATCCTCCAACTCGCTGATCCAGTCCTCTGCTTCCTCTAGCCTACTGTTGATTCCTTCTACTGTATTCTTCAATTCAGAATTTGTATTCTTCATTTCCTTCTGGCACTTATTGATAGTTTCCATGTCTTTTTTTCATGCTGTTGTAGTTCTCAGTAAGTTCCTTGTAACTTCCCTGGAGTTCTTTGTAATTTCTCTGGAGTTCTTTGTAGTTCTCCTGGAGTCATATATAGTTTTCTTTGATGTGTCTGAGCTCACTGAGCTTCTCTGTCATCATTCTTTTGAGTTCCTTATCTGATATTCCAGGTGCCTCTGTTTCATTTTGTGTTCTTTCTGGGGATTCTTCCTTTCCTTTTGGTGATGGACTGATTCTTTTTTTCCCCATTTTGGGTGTTGGTTCTTGCTTGCTTTTTATTTATTTATTTTTGTTCTTTCCTTGGGTTAACCTGCTTTGCTTCCTTGCCTTAGTTGAGCACCCTTCTATGATAGGAGATTTGTGGAGTTCAGTGTTTCCGTCTCCCAGATTTTCTCCACTTGTTGTTCTTGGCGTGTCCTTTATTTGGGCTGTCTGGTTGTATTCTGGGCCTGTTGGCTTTTAGCAGAAAAAACAAAAACAAAAACAAACAAGCAAATAAACAAAACAAACAAAAGCAAAAACCAAAGCAAACCAAACAAAAAAAATGCAAAAGGAAAAAAGAAATAAAAACGATAATAATAATAAGAAGAAAGGGTTTAGATGGCTGTTCACTCTTAATAATCCCTGACTGGTCCAGATGGAGCCTGGACCTGAGGGCTTTCAGCAGAGAAAAAAAAAATGGAGAAAGTCACAAGACAAAGAGAAATCAATATTAATAAAGAAAGGGTTTAGGTGTCTGTTCACCCTTTATCATCTCTGTTTGGTCCAGGTGGAGCCAGGACCAGTGGGCTTTATCAGGGAGAAAAGAAAGAAGAAAGAAAAAGAAAAAGGGAGAAAGTCACAAGACAAAGAGAAATCAGTATTAATAAAGAAAGGGTTTAGGTGTCTTTTCCCCCTTTATGATTTCTGATTGGTCCAGGTGGAGTCAGAACCTGTGGGCTTTACCAGGAAGAAAAGGAAAAGAAAAAAGAAAAAGAAAAAAGAAAAGAAAGAAGAATGAAGAAAAGAATAAAGAAAGGGTTTAGGTGGCTGGGGAAGGGAGGAATACTTAGATTGAGGTCTGGGAATGGGTTGTAGCCACAGAGTGAGTAGACTTTAATTCAAGAGTAGGTGGAGGGTCTTGGGTATTTAGGTGGATTGAGGTATGGGGGGATTAAGAATATGTGAGAAGTAACTTTGGCAAAGGATATATTGGGGATTAATAGTTCATATTGCTATTGGTATAACTCAGGTGCTTGAGATTAGCAGCAATCCCTTTCCTGAGGTTGCCTTGGTCAGGACTTTACAGTCTATAGTCTATATTCTAGCCAGTCTTGGTGAGTGGCAGGGCCTCTGATTGTCACAGTCTGGGCTGATTCTGAGTGTCCGCCCCTAGGTAGGCTGGGCCTTCTACAGCCTGGCTGCGTTTTAGGGCTGTCTCTATTCTGGAGCCCACAGGGTGCCCCCTCCCACTCCTGGAGGAGGTTCCTGTCCCTGATGAGCACCCAGCACCCCTGCAGGGCAGCCCACAACTTCGCGGGTCCCTGTGACGATTGGCCCCGTCCCCGCAGTTCAGGGAGGAGGCCGCCCCTTTTCATCAACACTGCCCAGGGTCTGTCTACACTTCCCCGCCCTCCAGGGGCGGGCACCAATCCTCCAAGCCAACCAGCTCTCTGAGGAGTCCTTTACTCGGCCTCTATGATGAGCCCCTCCAAGGCGTGGGCGGTGCGGCATTTGTCTCCGGCAATTTCGGGTCAGTTACCCCTGCTACTAGTTCCTGGAGTTTGTGCGGAGCCTGGGGGCCTGTGTGGTTGCGCAGGGCTGGGCCTCCCCCCTCGCAGGGGCTTCTAGCTGCTGTTTCCCAGGTGGCGCAGCAGCACCTTTGTCGGCCCTTTCACCACCCAGACCAGTGCACTTCCCCGCTCCCCCGCTCCGGCCGCCCTGCAGGACTCTTCTCCTCCACCTCTAGCCCCGTGAGGAGCCTCCTCTCCCTGTTGCCGGATCGAGTCTCTCACACAGTCCCTCCCCTGCAAGAGTTCAATTCCGTGTTCCCTAAGGCGTTTGCCCTCGCTGCTGGCACTTCACTGTTGAGACTTCTGGTCACCAGAGAGCCCGGAGCTGGCCTCAGTCAAATGTGCCCTTCTGGGCAGAGCTGCCACTGCCCAGAGCCGACCTCGGCCCACCAGCTGGTAGGTCGGAAACGCTTCACCTACTGTCCTGCTGGCCTCCTCTGCCTCTGGGCTGTGCTCCCCTGTGTCCAGATGCTGACCGCTCTAATTCTTAGGGTCCTGAAGACGTCTCACACTCCCTATCCTCTCCTCTAGCTGCTTTGGTACTCGAGAACACCATCGGCACTGCTCTTGACTCTGTCGCCATCATTTCCTCTCTAGGTTTTCTTCTTAAAATAAAGTCAAGCCATCACTCTTCTTCTTTTCCTCTCCATTTAGTCCTTGATCCTTTGAGATCTTTTCCCCCATGGTTAATGTAGGTTGATCTGGGGCATGCTTAGGTCTGACATGGCCTGGGCACTGGAATTAAATCAGCTGTGTCCTGGACTTAAGAAGAGTCTCTCCCTCGTTCTTATTCTTCCTCCAACTGTTAACTAGAGAAAAAGAACCTCCCGTCTGTTCTAGCTGAATTCACTAAAGTTCTACATGACCCTTGTCAGATCCCATTTCTCTCTGTATGTGGCTGGCCTTTACAGTGGAGTCTGCCAACTAGCTAGCCTTAAAGCTAATCTTATCCAAGAGCCTGGGAACACAGAGCCCAGGGGCAACTAACTTAGTGGCCCTGACTGGCAGGTAATGCTGTGGGGTATACATACTGCCTCTTTGTTCTAAGGTACAGACAACCTCCTTTGTTCTAATGGGTATATAAGCCTGCCCTTGCTGTGAGGTAGTGTGATCCTGATGTTCAGGGTGAGACCACCATTTGCAGGCCCACCAGCACCCCCAAGGAGCTGTCAGCTTTTTAGTCATTAGCCTGCTGCCTCTTGAAACAAAGCATTCCATATCTCCTGAAGGCTCTGGGCAAATTTCTCTTCACCATCAGATCAGAGACAGTCTTTCCGTAATCAGAACCTGCAGGTCCAGTCTGTGAGACTGCAAGACCTAACAACCCTCAATAATCATAGTACTTCTTTACTTTGCTCTCTTCTCCTTGCATATATTTCTGTCTAAGGTTTTGTGGTAGAGCTGACAGTTTGAGAGAGAGATTTAGGTATTTGGGATTTGGTATTTCCTCTTTCTATTCCTGCTGCATCTTGACATGATTTAAATTTACTGTTACCCTGACTTTCTGTTGGTGACCCAGCTTACCAGGGGTCTCGAAGCTACTATGAAAACAAAGACTGGCATTTTTGTTTTGAAAACAAAGACATGCTCAGCATCTTCAGAAGCTTCGCTGGCCTATGAGAAGGGCACCATGGAAATAAAGCAAAATGATATCTCAAGGTTTGTGAATGTTGTCAGAGGTTTACATAGATTACACTTTGCTAATTTTGCTCAATAATTCTTTATATAGCCAACACCTTGACTATAAAATGCTCCAAGCAAAATGCTCCAACCCATTCTTCAGTGCTGTCTTTCAAATTCCTAGCCAGAAAACCCACTGTCTTCTGGTGGACCTGGAGTTCAAGGTGGGGGAGGGGCTTTCTTTATGTATACCTGTCTTGTCACTCTTTCCATACTACCAAACTGCCACATGAACATTCACCAGGGATTTTCCTCTCAGAATTCCAGGCAGGAAGGTGTGCAGAAGCCTGTGTGGTCCATCTGCTATCCGGAGGATTCTGTTGTCTACCTCCCTCTTCTACCATCTGTACTAGTCCCCCTCATGGTGGTGATCAGGGCTGGGGCTCTCTCAGAGGTGCGTATCCTTACTACACTCTTGCTCTCTTCTCTGATTCTCCCAGAATTTCTTCCCTCAGCATAGGAAGGTATTTCTCCCTGTCCAGTATAGCAGGGACATGCCTTTCCACTGCATTCCACATGCAATCTACTTGGTAATTTCTTATCCAGCTTAGCTCATTGATATTCAAAGGTCAGCTTTCAGTATCGTGAAGATACTCTTTCCATTATGTGTCTCTTGCAAATACATGAGTGGTTTTGCTACTGTGAGCCTGACAAAAGTCAATTGTGAAAGCCAAGGTGTCGCAAAGACTTCATCCTCTGGTCTCTACAGTTTTCCTAGGGGAGAAGAAACTGCAGTTTAAAATTATCATTGTGTTGTAGGGAAATATTTTAATAAAATTTTACTGAATGTATTACTGTTAGCAGGTCTCGTTCATTGTATTCCTGGATTCCAGATGCTCTGTCCATGGGGTGACTTCTCAACACTTTGTGATGTCCCACTGTGAAGAGGCTGTCGATGTATGGGCTCATCCTATACTGCATTGTCCAAAAACTGCCTTTAACTTAAAGGGTGGATGATTGCAGCCATTGTGGAGTATGAGTTCCAGGATTCCCTGACCATATTGAACCAGAGGTAGATAATTGACCCAAAGTGTAGCGGATTACATTTTCAAAGGACAGGCATAGCAATATCTTCCATCAGTATGGTTTTCTTACAATTTAACCAACCGTGCTACACTCCCTTCAGACAGTAGAGTATGGGTCCTCTCCCCTTGACCCTGGGCAGAACTTAATAACTTTCCAACCCAGAGAGTGTACTGTGTGACTTCTGAGGCTATATCACATGAGATGATGCAGCTTTTGTCTGAATAACTCATTTAATATTTCCCTTTTGTCCAATCCCTCTCTTTCTTCTGAGCTCTAGGTGCTTATTCTTAGAACCCAGCTGCCATGTGATGAGGAAGCCCAGGCCACATGGAGAGAATGCATGGAAGAGTTCTAGTTCATAGCCCCCTTTCAGATTCCAACCAACAGCTAGCATTAGCAGCCAGATATGTGAGTGAGGAAGCCCTGGAGATGATTCCAGCTTCAGCTATCACCTGACTACAATTACATGAGAGGACTTAGTGAGAACTATCTGATTGAGTCCTGTCAACCTCTGAATCATAAAAGATTACAACAATAAATAATTGTGGCTGTTTATGTGTAAACTTGGAGATGCTTTGTTATGCAGCAGTAGATAATGATATGCAAGGGGAGTCAGTATATAGAGATTTTCAGATTTTTCTCTCAGGAATTTTGGAATTGGGGCACAGAGAGATTCATTCAGTTAGCCATAGGGGCTGGACCTGGGAGATTATACAAACTCAGTTGCTGAAGGTGTCACTTCAGTCAGGTTTGACCATGTGTAAAAGGAACCACTCAGAGGAAGATATTCACTGCAAGAAGGAAATGAGAGTCTGTGCCACCAAAAGAGAGCATTGCTGTAGCTCTGGATGACTTTCAACTTCCTAGCTTTGGAAAGGCCCTGTTATGCATTGAGACTTTAGATCCACTGAGATGCTTATATATCTAGCAATAATACATAAATAACTGAATAAAATAGTATTCTCACTTTTTGGCCTCAACTAATTGAGTGCATTTTTGTGTCTTGTAACCAAATGACTCCTGCATAAGGCATCTATTAACCAATTTGAAATGGAAATGTACATGCTACTGGGTTCATATAAAATAAATCAACTGTAGAAAAGTTTGATCTGGTTGTTTTGTTTTTTTTTTTAATGAGAACATTTTGATGGCTTTGCTATAGTTATAGAGGAGTGGCCATTTGCCTCTGTAAATTCCCAGTCTTTGTTTTTTTTGTTTTTTTTTTTAAGATTTTATTTATTATTTTTAGTGAAAGGGGAAGGGAGAGAGGCAGATAGGGAGAGAGACATCATTGTATGGTTGCCTTTCACCTGCCTCCAGTTACAATCTGGCTGGAGACCTGGCTTGCAACCTGGTTATGTGCCCTGGCTGGGGAATCAAACCAGTGACCTTTGGGTTCACAGGCTGGCATGTAAATTCCCTGTCTTTAGCTCCCAGTACAACATGGCAACCGGTGGTCACTGATACTATTTCAGTGGATAGTGCTTGCTGCCCATCTGTCTGGAACATTGTAGGCTCACACTTCCTGGCTTTCCTGTGGCAGTGTGGAACTGTGTAACTGATTTGAACAGAAGTGCTATGTGTCCCATCTGGGCTGCTATTTAACTGTCTTTGGCCAGACCCTTTAGAGTTTTCTTTTTTCCCTGCTCTGATGGCAGGCAACATTGCAGACAGTGGCTGCTCAGCTATGCCCAAGCCCACAAGTAAGGATGAGGAGGTGTGACAGAAGCCCAAATGGGCCCATGCAGAGTGGGAGTGAAATAGAATTATTTCCTATTTTATGAAGATCTTAGAGTATCACCATAGCATAATCCAGCCTGCCCTGCCAGATTCAGTGACTCTGCATCATACATTGCAGAGAAGTTCAAGACTCTGCAGGAAAGTTTCCCTCGACAGCCCCTTCTCATTATTTCAGAATAGCTTCCATCTCACCTTTCCAAGAAGTTTCCAAGCAGCAACTCCTCCTCCTGTGCTGCTCCAGTGCCCAAGGGAAGGGATCTTGTTGTCTGTCCATGTTCTTACCCAATTCTCTTTTCCCTTCAAATTTTCACACATTCACGTTTGTGCAATCTTTAAAAGTTCTCATTCAACTTTATGGTGCCTTCCAATAGTCACATAGATTCTCATCTATTAAAGTTTCCTATAGATAGTGTAAACGAGGTGTCTCCTCATTTCCTAAATCCTTAACTCTCCATAAACTCACTTTTGTTCTAACCTCTTCACTGAAGCTGGTTCTATATAAAAATCATTTGGCTATACAGACCAAGGCTATCCCTGAATTCCAAGTCTTTATTCTTATCATAAAGTTACACAATTTCAAAACTGAAAAACAAAAACCAGAGTGTGCTATTCAAACTTTAACATGCATAGAGTCATCTAAGTATCTCATAAAAAGACAAATTCTGGGGCCCATGACCAAAGATTCTGATTAAGTTGATCAGAATTGCAATCTGCATTGCATTGAGCTCTCAGGGGTGACTGATGTTGCTACACTGTGGGTACACCTTGATTAGATGAGAGTTTTTGTTTTCTTTGAGTCTGAAATGAAGATTAATGCCTGGACCAATATTCCTTTAGCGGCACAGAAGTACTTCTCCATGGCTACTTTGATGAACCAGCAGGAGTAGCTTTTATAAAAATAAGGGTCTAAGAAAATCATTAAGGCACACACCACTGGGAATGAGGGCAATGGTTCTAGTAGTCTACACTTGACACATATTTCTAGAACTTGGGTTTGGAATTGTAATCAGGGCTGGAGACAAAATAATTCTCTCCTCTTTGTGGAGAGAACCCAGGTCCTGTAACACACATTTGAGCTCTATTCTTATAGGCCAAATCAGTAAAAAATAATGAACTGTTGAGAATTTTCTGTGAAAATGCATTTTGGGGGGAATTTTTCTTTCTTTTTTTTAAATGGGAGAGCAGGAGGAACACAGTGGGACTTTTTTTTTTTTTTTTTAAGCAAACAAATTGTTGATTTTGGCAAATCACAAAAAGTTAAATTAAGTCGAATAAGATGCCCTGGCTCCATGGATTGAATGCTGTCCTGTGAACCAAAAGGTTGCCATTTCAATTCCCAGTCAAGACACATGCCTGGGTTCCCCACCAGGTCCCTGGTTAGGGGTGTCCAAGAGGCAATCAATGAATATTTCTCTCACACATTGATGCTTCTCTCCCTCTCTGTCTCCCTCCCTTTCGCCCTCTCTAAAAATAAATACAATCTTTTTAAAAGAATAAACAGAATGGGCAATTTTCTAAGGACCTTATTTTTCCTTTAGTTTAATACCTTTCCTTCCTCCATAGACATCTTATTGACTCAGGGTAGATAATCTGGTAACTGGGAAGCTGCTATCTCATCTCCAGCCAAGGGTCTTCTTCTTTTTTCCCATCACCTGCCAGCTGAACTCACCAACTCCCTGTGAGATCTTGACAAAAACACAGAACAGAGACTAAAAAGCTAAAGAAGGATTTTAGACACTTTGAGTTATCTGGCCCATTTGTTTTAAATGAGAAAATTGAGACCTGAAGAAGAAAAGCCTTTCCTTTATACAGAAAAATGCTGGCAGAGCCAGTGCAATGGACAAGGTCTCCTAACTCCCAGTCCAGTTCCCTTTGATGACATCTGTTCTCATGGGATGGGAAAGATGAGGTGGACAGGACCAAGGAAGGCAGCAGGATGGGGTGCCCACAGTATATACACCTCTCTGGAAGCCCTGATATAATTTGTGTGTTATTTTGTGATAAGTCAGGGATGACATATATCAGATGTGAGAGAAACATTTGCGTCTAATATCCCAACTTTTACAGCTGAGTAAACCAGAGGCGAACTGACTAACACTTCCTTGATTTAAGAGTTATTGATACTCTCATTCTGAAACTTCCAAAGCACTCATTCTCAACCCCTACTCTTTTTGCTTTTGCCATCCCTGACACATTTGGAGCCCAAACACAGTGTCTTTGGTTTTCTTATTAAAGTCTTGAAGGAAAATATTTTTGACTCCTTTCTAGAGGCTTTGTGCTTCCTTATCATGCCCAACCAGAGAGGTAAAAGTTCAGTGTCCAAAGTGATGCTGAAGGTGAAAAGCACCTCAATGCTTCCCACATGAATTTTGCTGGCCGTGGCTCATTAATGGCGGTCTGTTAAGGCCTTATATAGTCAGATCTCACAAATTTGGAATTAGTGACAACTGTGACAGGAGTTAAATTGAGGTTTACCTTGGAGAACCAAAGAGAAAAAGTTAAGTGAATTGTCAGAGTTGATGGTATTTAAAGGGGGCTATTTAGCCTAGTTAAGAGAATGGCTAAAGTACTATAGAAAAAAACATTTAAAGCATGTTCAGAACTCTTGGACCCTATCTCTTAACAATTTTTATATTAATTATGCATTATTCTTACCTGTTCAATAAGAAAGGTCTCCTGAGATTTTTCTATTTGGAAACATGTTACTAGTCTAATTTAGTCATTATATGTGTGCGTAAGCATTGTAATTAAATTGTGCTTATGTTAAAAAAATAATTCTGCAATTCAGAATTTTGTTTTCCTTTTAGTTTCCTTCCAATAATGAATCTAGATTAATGAAGCCTTTCTAAACCTTGTACTGTGTGTGTGTGTGTGTGTGTGTGTGTATGTGTGTGTGTGTTCTTACTGTGAATTATCATGGGTGAGAGATACTATGACATAGAAGCAGTGCACTGTAATAGTGATTGTTAGTAAGCAAATGATGTAATGAGCAAAATACATTTTAGAATATATGTGGTTATGTGTTATTATGTATTAGAATAGTACAGAGGCTTGTAACTTTGTCCTAGGTAAGGAATGCCATTGGCAAGAGATAATAAAAGGATTTTTAAACAGAAGTTCAGCATATGCCATGAGAAAGGTTTTAATTACAACAGAGTTGGGCAGTTGGTAAGAGAGTCTAACTGACTGGATTCTAGGAACTATGAAGGCACTAAAGTTGGTTGAAGACTGTCATGTCCTGTTTGGCAACCTTAGTTTGCGGGACCTGAGACCACCATTATCTAGGTTACAGTGAAAACTAAAAAACACAGAATAGCAGATGATCTTAGCAGCATAAGTGAATATGTGCCAAAGAAAGAAATGTAAAAAATGAGTTCAGATAAAGGGGATCTTGAACAAGACTGCAAATCAATTTTTATGGTGCGCTTGTGTCTCATTTCAATGGCATTGATATTTAAGCACCCATACTCTAATCACCCATGGTAACCACAAGAATTATGTGTAAACCCAATCTAAGACCTACTGTCCAAGAATTATAGTGCTAGTGTAGATGGGTATGGATACAAAGTTATACATTCTAATTATGTTTTGAATTGCTATACCTTGTCTATTGACACTTGTCCCAAACCCACCTTCCTATATGTCTTTTGTTCACCATTTTAAAAAACATTATTAAGGCCTAATTTGCATATGATACAATTCACTCATTATAAATATAGTTAACTTTCTACTAAATTTGTAAGTATAGCCACCACCATAATCCAATTTTAAAATTCTTCTGTAGCCCAAAAAGTTCCTCTATTCCCATTTGCAATCAGTCCCTGCTTCTGCCCCCTTCTCCAGCAATCTTCCACATCCTTTCATGATTTTTAATCGCCTTCAGTTTTGGCTCTGTGTTTGTAAAATTAAGCACATGGATACTTGAAGAGACAGGTTATGTTGAAACAGCTTTATTTTTTTAATCCATAAATATATGTTACTGACAAAAGTGGAAAAGTCCTTAAGACTAAATCTTACTAAAGTGATTATCTGTTTACAGTACATATAGAATGTGCTTTGACAGGTAAGTAGAATGATAAGATTTGTACATAAGCAGCAGTTACGAGAGCACTGCCCGTCATGAAGCTTACTGATGGGAAGGGAAGAGACAGCAAAGGTACAGATAGAAAGGTACTTCTCATCAGTACTACCATATAATAAACACGGAATCCATAAATTGGGCTAATGCATAAAAATGTTCATTAATCCCCCCTTAGGAAATTGTGTCCCCAAACTAAAAATATTACAGTAAGAATTGTTTTTTATTAGAGAATTTCAAGAATTATTTACTACAAAATATCTAGTTGAGTTATAGAACTAGAGGAATATTTGCCACTATGAAGCAAATGAATGAGTCTTCCCATGGAGTGGCATTCAAGGGTCACAGCAGGAGTGGGCAGCACAGTTGAGCAGGAGGAGGGTATTAAGGAAACATATAATGTCATTTCTCTGACTGATGAAGGTTGATGTGTTTGACGATTTACAAGATGGCTTTGATGATCTGACTTGTACTCTCAATTCTTGCTTCATAAGCTTTCACTGGGAGGATGGTATGTCCCAAGGAGGGGCTGGAATGGTACTAAGATGGGGTGAGGGCACAACTCTTAGCAGCCCAGGGGGCAATGCTTCTACTTCCTCCAGTTGGAATGGAGCCTGGTGTCCAGACTCAGTCTTTAGGACACGGGTTCTGGAACAGGCTCTAACATCCATTGCCCCGGAGAGGCTCTGCTGTGAATTCTCCTCTGTGGCTTGGAATGTATTTCCAACTCTCTCAAGCACAAATTTCATGCCTTTGCAGGCCAACCTCAGGACCTTTCTCCTCCAGCACATGCCCTCTCTGAAATTGGAACTCCCTCCCTCCAGCTTTAAGGACCACATCAAAATGGAAATTTCAAATTCAGAATTTCCAAGTGACACAATTATCTTCTGGATGATTTAGGTATGTCTGTATGTGAGGACTTCCAGGACACACAATTGGTAACCTGTTGAATAGGTAGGTTCTTACACCTTCAGATATAAGAGCATCCCCAAGTGGTTAAGACCATGGTTCTGGTGAGGAGTCTGGTGGCTGCCTAGGGCATCTAAAGATTCCACCATGGGGCAGCCTTAAAGGGATGCATGCAGCTCAGTTGAAGTAGGGGAGGAATGTAAAGAAAGGAGGGGATGCCAATGGTTAATGAAAGCCTTAGCATGTAAGAACTGGATGAGACTTCAGAGCTCATCTAGTTAAAGCCCCTCATTTCACAAGAAACTGAGGCACTGAGTGAGAATATGACTCATCCTCAGTCCCATGGTGAAATGGAGGCAGAGCCAGGGCAAAAGTCCTATAACTGAGAGCCTCGCCCTGTACTTTTTCCTCCTGAAGTATGCATGTCTTTCTGAAACCAAATATAGAGCTCAGGAAGACTAATCTTTCACATTGAATCTGTCATTAAAATGCGGCATTTATAAAAAATAACATTTGAACCCTGAAAATACTTCATTAAAACACAACACACTTCCTTGAAAATACTTCAGAGCAACATTTCCCTGGCTTGGGGAAGATGGTGGAGGAATGTATGTGGGAGGTAACATGTCAATGCTTCTCAGAGCTTTCTATGGTCCAGGTCATCAGCAGCCCTTTCAGATACCTTGGGTCAAGTCCACAGATGCCTGTGGATGGAATCTGAGGATGAAAGGCTGGTGCAGACAAGGTATCTCTGAAGAGAATGGATTGTTTGGTGGCAGGGCTATGGGACTGGATATTTTTGCACGTGTGGAGAATCATGAGGCTATCTGGGGACAAAGGGAGATCTGTGACACACACAAGCAGGATAGGTGTCAGGAGGAACAGTGGCCAAGAGCCCTCAAGGATATGAATCTTTGGCCAGGGTTGGAGCCTCTGGGCAAGTGGCAGGCTGGAGCAGGAGGCTGGGGGCTTGCCAACTGCAGGAACCAAAGCTGATCTTTGAACTGCCTCTGACAGGGCAGCTTCTCTTCCTTCCCTCCCAAAGCTCAGAGTGGGAGAGCCCTTGGCTATGTGTTCTGGGATATCATCTCATACAGGCAGGAGGGGATGGAGAAACCAATGAGGCAAACAGAAGACCTAAAGAATGTCTTTTGCTTTGAATGTGTTAATTGAAAGTTGTGTTACAGCTATAGATATAGCAAGACTAAAGAAAAGAAATGAGGGATGGAGAAAGGTAAATTGAGGAGGACAGCAAGGCAGGGAGATGACAGGAAGGAAAGACTGAACTGGTATGCAAGGCTTCAGCTTATGACAAGAGTTTTGGGATGGGAGACTGGAAAAAGGGAAAGAGAGATTTGAATTAAGGGAAGGATTGGACCTTTGTAGAAGGAAAACCCATTTCCCAAGACACCAGCGAGCCCAGTTAAGGGGTTAAAAGAAATGTTGGGAAAGCCTTTGTGACTTACGAAATCAGTGAGTCAAGAGTTAACTGGAGGAAGAAGAAAGGTGGAGGTGCATGAGAATTTTAAGAGCTTTGCTATCATCTGAGGCTCAAGAAGACCAGCAGCAACCTTCAGGGCCAGAGAGACCCTGTGCAGATCCCAGTTCATTCCAATCGAATCAATGGAGACTTACACAGAGGACAAGCAGGAGAACACTTTGGGCTTTGGGTTTCCCTTGCAGGGGAGGGGGACTTCATTGTGGGGAAAGGCCTGGTGGGGCTAAACATCATGAAATCTGGGTTCCAACCCCAAACCCTCTCTTATCTGCTATATTATCTTGCTTAGTAATGTGGTTTTGCTTGTTCTGCAAACAGGGGTGGGCTGACTGAATAAATGAGATACTTCTGAGTTCTAGTTAAGACATAATTTTATGGATTTTGAAGTAAGGGACTGAATTGCAACAAGTCTGTGGACTTCTTTCTTTCTCTTCCTTCTCTTCCTCTGTTCTTCCTTCCCAACCCAGGAGTGAAGCAGAAGAATCATTTAAAAGAAGTAAGGGTTCAGGTAGAATTTTCTGATTGGACTGACACTGGAGGTTTTACACAGGACAGCAGTAAGGCTGGGATGGGAAGCATTTTGGAATCAACCTATCAAACAACCCCTGAGACAAAGACAGGGCCTAGGGGAAGTGTCATCCAGAGGGTTGGAGAATGTGGTGCCAAGAAGATGCTTCTCACACAGAATGAGAAAGATGAGATCAGGTTTCTGGTTTGGAGTATGTGTGTGTAGACACATGGGAGGGTATTCTCACTCACCCAGGTCCTTTACCCTCTGTAGCAGTAGGCAGCCTTCAAGGGGACTGGCTGAGGGCTGGATTAGAGGGCAGTGGGTTTAGGGGACCAGCTGTGAGAAACTTTTGTTTCTGAGAGTGGCCAACTGCTCTATTTAGGTTGATTTCCTGAAGCCCAACCCTCTGAGCCTCCCCTCTGGAACAAACTCTCATAAACCCCTGGGGACCAGCCCTTGAGAAGGTTTATGTGTTTGTAGGGGAGGAGAGTAGACAGTTATCCCTGTCCTCACAGCTTCACAGAACCAGTGACACCACCCCAGTGGGGAAGCTGGGGGCTGTGTTCATCACCCTGAATCTTATGATTATGGGATGGTGAGCCTTGGTGGGGAGGGAGACAAGAGCTTTGGAATTCTTGAAATAAGTAAGAGGAATCAGTTGATTGATTTCTCTGTGGATTGTGAACTTGGTTCGATTAAAAATTCCCAAGGCTGACACTGGGGAGTTCTCCCTGCCCCATCTCCATCTCCCTTTTAAAGGGCCATATGTAATATATGCAGAACTGGGGGAATCTAAATCCCAGATCAAGGTAATTGTTTCTAGAGTCTGACTGCGGTCACCTTTTTAGCATCATGCCTTCACCCAATAGTTTGGGGCTGATGTCCCCAGCCCCAGCCCTAGCCCAGGAAGGTGTCCTGGCCCTGAGTATGGGGGATCCCCTTCTCTCCCTGACTTGAGGGAATATCAGCTCACTGTCCACCCTCCAGTAGGTCCTATCTTGCCTACCGCCCAGGTTGCAGGTGAGGAGGGGTTGAGATAAGCTGTCAGGGGTTGCCCCTCCACTCCAACAGAGGTGAGGGAATTCATTATGGCATGGTGCCCTAATGTCCCCTGAAGGGGAGATTCTGGGGAGCAGCCTGTTAGCCCCTAGACCAGTAGCCCAGGAGTATCATTATTTGCATTTGCTAATGGGTCTCTGTCCCTATGATCCAGGGGAGCCACTGGTCTGAAGGACAGAATAATGGAGCTGCAGGAGGACCAGAGGTGGGGGAAGGAGAAACAGGTAGAGGGAGCAAATTCTAAACCAAGAAGGGGCCAGGGAGGTGGGCAGGGATGAGGAGAGAGGAATGGACATGGTGCAGGACAACGGTCTTGGGCCCTCCTGGGTAGAGGGCTGGGCTGCCCCTCTTTAGCAACCTGCCTGGTGTGCATGGCAAGAGACAGGTGGAGCCTGGAGACTCGAATGAGCTCCCGAGACTTAGGGCATCACGGTGGCCCTCCCCACCTGTGGCTCTCTGGCCAGAAGCTTATGCCTTTTGGGAGCCAGTAGGGGACAGGAAGGCGGGCCTGAGTGGCCGTGGGTCATGCTTAGACCAAGAGGCCTAAAGGAAGTGTGGGGATAATCAGATTGCTGGAGAGCGCATCCCCAAAGTCCCTGCACCTCCTCAGTACTCTCTTGTGGGAAGGCTGGAGCAAAGCCCATGGAGTTCAGGGGTGAAACACCTAGGGCTAAGGGAGGGACAAAGTCTCCCAGAAGATGCGCTGAGAAGATCTTGTGGGTGGTGGCCAGCTGGACTGGACAGGTTCCCAACAGTGGGGAGGCAGGTGAAGGAAGGGAACTCTTCCTTAGCCTGTGGTTTGGGGGAGGTGCAAAGGGCCAGGGTGGGGCCTTGAGGGGTCAGCAGAAGAAGGGCCACTCGGTGGGGACCAGCTGGCGAAAGAGATAATCGTTGTGCTTACGGACACAGCAGCTGCTCCCTGTCTCTGAGAGTGAGCAGGCAGTTTTAGGCACTAGGAGATTCCCGTGATGCGGCTCTAGGGAAAAGAGTGAGGCCGAGTAGCCTCCTCGGTCAGCCTGCAGACGGCACCTGCTGACCTGCTGGCCACTTCAAACCCAGGCTGTTTCAGACCAGGCTCAGGCCAGGGACTCTCAGCTGACAGACAGCAGCTGAGCCTAGGAAGGGGAGAGAGGACGTGGAACCGAAAGGGAGTTGGTGATTGGGGTGGGGTGGGGTAGGGGTGAGACTGGCCTAGCCCCTCTGCTCACTCCCCTGGACTCTTCTGGAAGAGTGAGTGACTGCTCTAGATCCCAGGTCCAAGCATGCTGTGCCAGGCCACCAGGCTGCATCCGGGGAGTATGGCTTTCTGGGCAAAGAGAGCCCCCTCCCACCTCCTCCAGAAGGGATAAGGGAAGGGAGACATGAGCTAGAAGCTCCGCTCAGGCCCCTCCTGCTCCCACCCTGCCCTGCCAGGTGCCTGACCCTGTCCAGGTGGTCACACGGTCACTTCGGTCTTACTGGCCGAGTAGCAGGTGTGGTGGCCGGGGATATAGTGCAGCTGCTCCACCGTGTTGTGTCTGCGCGAGGCAAAGGCCTGGCGCTTGGCCGCCGTCTGGCTTTGGCCCAGTGTGGCGTAGGAGTTACTGGAGGCACTAGGATGGGAGTGCATCTTGGTCATGCGGTAGCGGTCCAGCATGGGCGTGGACACAAAGACGTCCGTGTGCGAGAGGGCCCTGGACAGGGACTGCTCGGGGAAGGCCGTCCGCTCCGGGGACAGCAGAGGGTCCTGGGAGTGCAGGCGTTCCGTGGACAGCAGCTGCTCATCCGACAGGATGCGGTCGAAGGGCATGCCGAACTCATCGGGCAGGCGCCGCTCTGGGGACAGCACCCTGTCCTGTGACATGGCACGGATGGGCCTCCGGGGTCTCTCTCGAGGAAAGGGCTTCTGTTGGGACATCTGGATGACGTTGAGAGGGAGGGTGCCCCGGGCAGCCAGGTCGGGCAGGTGTCGCCTCCTCATGTAATACTCATCAGCCTCCTTGTCGGCTGCAGGGGAGAGACAGAGAGAGAGAGGTGTCAGCTGGGGTAACAAGGTGACACCACACTGCAGCCAGGACTGAACTAGGACCCTGAGGTCCAGAGGGGTGGGAGTGAAAGCAGTGCTTCTCCAATAAATGTGCAACTGAGTCCCCAAGGAGCTTGTTAAACTTGTTAAAGGCAGATTCTGATTCAGACCTTCTGGGTGTGGGGCTGGCCTGACAGTCTGCTCCCTGGCCAGGCCATGCCCTATCTAGCATCACCTTGAGTATTTGGGGGCTCAGGGACTTCCTGGAGTTCCCCCAGGGAATTCATGGCCAATGGAGGGCAAGCCCTGGTCCCTAAAGTCCTGCTGCGGCCACCACACCAGGTCCCGGGACAGGATGGCTCCCTTGTCTGGCCAAAGCTCTCAGGGAGCCCCCAGCAGCTTTTTGATGAGGTTCAGGGCCTGTCTTCAAGTTACAGAACCAGACTTCTGCTAGAATAAAGATGCTGCAACTAGGAGGCAGCATGTTGAGAATGTTGAGCTGGTAACTTAGGAACATAGTAACACTTCCTCTGGAATAAGAGCCAACCTCTAGGAAGCAGACACATGGGCATCCAGCCCACACACCCATAGAACTAACTCAGCCTACACACACCTCCTGGTGTGCACAACAGTCCCGTGGTAGGAGCAGGCCAGAGTACTTGTGCACCTCCTGCAGATGCTCCACCCTCACCTTCTTCTAAGAGGCTTTCTCCAGCACACATGGCCTGCTGGAACCTTTGAACTGACCCAGGACACAGGCAAGCCTGTTTGGCTTCATGTACAGACTTTTAGACCTTTGCAGAACATGGGAATGCTGACTGTTCCTCAGTTTTCCCAAAGGGTAACAAGGGGGTAGATCTGCCTTCTGAGCCATACATTCTCTCATCATAGGCATACATCTGATTCCTTGGATCATTGGAGATCCCCACTTCTAGCCATAGCAATGTACCATTTCACCTTGTAGGTGGTTGATAGGGACTCATGGGCTGAGCTTCTATCATGGTAGGTTAACCTGTAGCTTCAAGCAATACTCAGCTCTGCAGTTGGGTGGTTATGAAAATAGACTCATAGGGAAATGGGGGGAGAAGTTCCAAGGGTTGGAAAGCTAGGAGAGAAGAATTCTTCCACCATGTACCTTCTATATTTTGCAACGTCTGAAACCCATCCATCCCCAGAACCACCCCAGACTCAAATGCAGAGCTGGGATTACTGAATGACCTGGACTCAAGTGATGAAATGGTGTATGTGTTGGGAGTGGGGAGTTTCAGGTTATCAAGATAGTGTTGACTGGATTAGGGAAGGAGTGGTTTATGGGACCATCCACAGCCAGGTCTCTGTGAGGAGACCCAGAAATGCTGGTGTTGGTAGCCTCTCCTCCAAGGTCTTGTAAGTGAGGAAGAACCATGGTTTGAAGTCTGAGGGTGCGGGATGAGGCTGGGAAAAGGTTCTCTCCTACATGCCAGCCATGGGCATGCAAACCTGGGCTTCCACGGCCTCTTTTCTACCTATAGGGAAAATTGGCTCAGGCCCAAAGGAACCAAAACAAGGGGCTTGTTTATAGTCCTCTTTGCACCACCCTTGATATTTGTTCTTGGGACTCCCAAGAGTCCCTCAGGTATAGGGCAATAGAGTGAGACACCGGAGGATGTTATGGAGGCTGAGAGACAGACCTGGGACAGTCTCACTTACTTAGCCGCTTCAGGGATGAGTACTTGCTGGGGTGGGACTTCACAGCAGACTCATAGGATGGGGGCAGGTGGGCCAAGTTCTGGAAGGAGCGGGAGAAGGACAGGTCATAGGGCTCAGTGGCTGATGTCAGGATGTTGTTCATCCGTGGCTTCTCTGCAAAAGAAGGGAGGGTGCATTGTTAGCGAGGACAAGGCTGGGGAAGGCAGGAGGGAGAGGGTCCACGCTCTGTGTCGCATCCCCATCCTGCTTTCCTGGCCCAGGTGCTAGGATGCAGATAGTGCTGATGACTCAGTTTCCCCCATGCTCAGTTCCCGCTGTCAACATGCCTAGGTGCAGGTGCTGTCTTCCCTGCTACCAGCCGTGATGGCAGTTTACCCTTCCTTGAATGACAAACTCTCCTGGGACACCACTGAGCTGCCTGATAAGGAGGTAAGCCTCATGGAACTGGGAGGGGTGACCAGGGGCATGAGTTATAAAACAATCTGTTTTGGCATGAATGTTATGTCCTTTCCTGAAGTTTTAGGCAAACCCAGTTCCTTAACTCAGAAAAATTTGAGTTTAAAGGAGGAGGAATGACTGGTCTTGTCACATACCCACAAACCTGGGTCCAAGACCTGGCTGCACTGAGACTCCAGCCCACACTGTCCATGATGTCATTTCATCTGTCACATCATCCTTCAGCCTTGGACCTCTCGAAACTCTGCACCTGGCAAACTTCTGGGAACTACAAAACCATTTCTTGTTACCCCATTTTCTTCCTTTGAAGCCCCCTTAGGCATCTCTGAGCTGTGAAAGGTAAGAATGTAGTAAGAAATGCTTAGCACATACTCCCCTTTTCCCCTTCCTTCCTTTGAGATAGACCCTTGAGATCCCAAAATCAGAAGAGAGAGGGGTGGGGGGAGTGTTCAAGGCCAGATCTGGGAAAAAGATTGGGGAAAGGAATAGAAGAAAAGATGAGACAGAGAGAAGGTGGATAACTGATGAGGTCAATGAGTTGGATTGGGCTGGGGGACAGGGTAGGAACAGCACAGGAATCAGGGAGTTGAGGGGTGGGGAGATGCAGGTATGGTGAGGGGGTAGCCGAGAAGCTGGAGAACAGAGAAGAATGGAGATCCTGGAAAGGAAGCAAGTATGTCTTGGTGCTTGACTGACTTGAGGCACAGCAAGAAACCAACAGGTATTCCCAAGAGAATAGTGGTCCCTTCTCACATCATTCCTCAAACTACTTTGGTCTGGGACACCTGAGAAAGGTCAGGCTCTAACTCCCGACAAATGTAACAGGTTTACGGCTCCCCATGCCTCTCAGCAAAGTGAGTGCTAACTCCTAGAAGATAGGAATTCTGTGAACCAAGAGATAAAGTGAAGCACTTCCAGGCTTAGTCCAGCAAGGGCAGCTTCAGTGTGGGAAACTCCCAGCCTCTCTGTCCTGTCCTACTTTGGTTCCCACAGCACTAGGGATAGAGACAGGGAGGCCCAGCCAATGAACCAGTGTTTATGCCAGCACATATGTGAGGAGGTGGGGGAAGCTCTGTGTCCCTGAGAGATCAGAACATGCTGTACAGAAAGAGCCGCTCTGGCATGGATTGGGACAGATGCCAAGACTTGGAGTGGGCGGGAGGCTGAGAACACTGCTGTCCAGAGCTGGGGAGTCGCCACTAGTTCCTCAGCTCTTGTTTCTTCACCTTTGACCACAGAGGGCATCCATCAGCATCACTCAGCTCACCCACTTCCAACTGCAACAATTCTGGATGCTCCCATCCTGCACTGCTCTCTGACATGTGTGGCAGAGCCAAGGCCAGGTCTCTCTTACCTTCTGCTGACAGTCAGTGGCTCTTGTCCTGGCTCCTGCTCTCTCCTGCTGCAGTGCCCTTTCTTACTCCTCCTCTATCCAAACACACCCTTCACTCAATACTTTGCTATGACAATGTCCTGTCTTTTCAGCCTACAGTGATTTCTAGTCTTCAAGGCCCTAGTGCTCTCCCAGTGAGTACCCTCCCGTTGCTGTCTCCATGATCTCTCTTCATTCCATTTGAGTTGACCTTGATGATCTCCTAAGATTGCAGCCTCCTCAACAGCAGAATTCTTACCTTCCACTTTTTCTGATGCCTTCATAATCTTTATATGAGATTTATAGTCTTTATATAATCAAAATAAGGTTCCAATGAAGGCTCTTTGGTTAAGCAAATGGACACAGGTCATCTCTTTTAATAGTTGCTCTGCCAGCTACTGGGAAGAGTATTTTCACCCAAGGAAAGAATCCAGAGAAAACCCTGCCTCCTTCTCCCTGGGGTTGTGAGTTGCTGAAGGGCAAGGACCACACCTCATTGACGCCTGTAGCCCTGACACAAGGAAGAAAAAGAAAAGTAGGAAGAGGGGGAGGAAAGAATGATTTCTTTCTTGGTAATCTGAGGGTATGCTTGTGTGGGTTTCTTCTGGGGAAAGCAGCACGTAGACATTCTTGTAGAATGTCACCAAGCAAGGGAAGCTGTCTTTGCTGGCCCTTTCTGGCTCCTCTTTCTGCTGCTGCTTCATCACCCTCAGCGTCCCCCAGGCTGTCTGCCTTCTGCTCTTCACTCTCAGCCTTCTCTCACAGATTGTCCCCGCTCCCAAGCTTCTGATACAGCTTCCAAAGCATAACCTCCACCTTCAGCTGTACCCTCCCTCCAGACTTCATGCATGCAGTTCTGTTTGTTGAATGGTTTTCCTTGCATTTTCTATGATCATACTCAACTCTGGACATCCAGATCCAAATGCCAGCAATGGCTCCATTTCCTGTATACTCTTGCTGCTTTCCTTATTCCTTAGTTTGTGCTAATAAGACAACCCCCAGTCTTCTAATTAATTATACCTTACTCATAATTGACTCTTAGCAGCCATATTCACTTAGTAAGTTTTCTCAATTCTTTTTCCAAAATATCTTATATGTGGACCCTCCTTTCTATTCCTACTTTCAATGTCATCATTCCTACAAATGGTGATGAATAAGAAATGATATCAACTTATTTTAATTGATCTCAGTTTCTCCCAGTTTTAAGTTTTCTTAGACCCCACAACCTGGGACATCTTATCAAGCTGTTGCTTTCATTGTCACACATTTCCACCAGGAACCTAGCCCTGGAGAGGGACATCAACATAGTCCGCTTCTGTCCTGATTACAACATTCTTCAGTCTCTATGCTGAAGCAGAGAGCAGTCTGACACGAGAGTGGTAGGTCTCTCTCTGCCAGGTTAGTTGTAGAATTTACCTTTGTTTTGAGTTTTTCTTTCACTAAAATTGAATGACATTTTCACATGCTTTCAAGCAAAGAGAGAAGAATGACTGACGGTTCACAATTTACGTGGCTGGCATATTATCTGTCAAGTTCTGAGCAGGTACCCAACATAGTTTGCTCTGCAGTTCCACATGCAAAGCTGTGATTGGGTGGGAGGATGTTATAACCTAAGAGGGAAATGTGGCTTCATAATCCTTTGGCACTACCTTGCTCTCCAGCTTTCTGCTTCTTCCCCTGCCAAGAGGTTGAAGCTCAAATCACGGAATTCAGTTTTGAATTTTATTCAACCTTCATTAGTTTGGTTGAGATGATCAATATAGTCTACCAAGTCTCCTGTCATTTTAAAATGGCACCCTGGAGCAGAGGAGAGTGTTCACTCCTTGCGATGGGCGTAGGGAACTGAGGACTGTGAAAGGTGATCTAGACAAGGGAAAGCGGGTTAAAAAAGGGTCTTGCATCGTGGAAGGTCACTCTGATATCAGAGATGGAGCACTAAGGAAACAGGCGTTTAAAAGTTTGAGTGAGGCACCACAGCCCTGGGGGAAGGTGGACACCTGACTCCTTACTTCTCGTTAGCTGCAGTGAGTCAGTGACCTTCTGTCCAATGCCAGCATGGGCAGCAAGCAGTAGGTTAGGGTGGCACCACTTAAAATGAGGGTGGAATGCAGAGTGCTGTTAGTTACTTCTCACCATGTGGAGGGGTCTGGGAGCATGTCTTAAAATTGGATGGTTATACTGATGCTTACCTAAAAATCATAGGGAAGAAAAATTTTAAAGAAGTGGTTCAGGCATTTCACTGTCTCTCCAATGCAGCAGCACAGGGGAAGTAGATCCCAATTTGAGGAGAGGTAGTTAGGGTGTGGTTAGCCAGAAAGAAGATTCCTTCATTTCAAGTGCTTACATCTTAGGTTTTAGGTCTTTATATGCAGATGTCTGGGTGCATCTGGGAGTCCTGGGTTCTAGGTTGTGTCCTGTCTATAAATGACACAACTTGATATTTTAAAAAATGTTTAAATTTTAATTAATAATGCAAAAGTCCACATGAACTGAACATGTTACAAATTAATAGTCCTAGCAGCCAAAACTCAGAGTTCAAAGCATTGTATTACTGCTTAAATTGAACATTGCATTTTTGTTTTTCGAATGTGCAAGCATCTAATTTTAGTTAAAATCAGGAGAAGAGAAGGTGTGAGGTCTTTGCTTTAGTTTATCTAAACCATGGATTATAGCTCTGTTGTTTTCTTGGGATTACATCTGTTTTCATTTCCTTGTCTTGCTATTGAAACCATCTTTCCTGCCCATGGCATTGTATCCCCTGGCTACTCTTTGTCCAGCTCCTTCACTAGATCCCTTATTCTCTTCTGTTCCCTAAATACCAGTGCTCCACAAGGCTCAGGCATCTTCATGAAGGCTTGGGTTCTACCTTCTTGCCTGAACTGATAATTCTTAAATCTGCACCTCTAGCTTGAGGTCCATTTGGTCTGTGAGGTTAGATTTTAAATTGCTCGTGGACTTCTGTTGAAATTCCGGTCCTTTGCCCTAGGTATTAAAACCCAAAGTGAGCTCATCTTTTTTTTTCAATGTTCAAGCTTCAGTCTATGGTATTAACATTCCCATGGGCTTAGAATACAAAATTTCGGATATCATTCACCATTTCCCTCCCTCTATCCCCCATATCCAATGAGTCCCCAAATTCTGTTCTTATAGCCACCTCTCAATCCAGGTCCACAGTATGTCTTCTTGCTTATATTTCTGTTAGCTTAAATCTCTGGCCATTTCTAAGACCAATCATCTTGTGTGCTCCTAAAAGACAAAATTTTCCATGCCTGTGGAATTGTTACATCATTCCATTGGGTCAAAACAGACTCTTTCATTAGCCATGGACACAATCCAGTGGGGTGTGGGTTTGGGAAGTAAGCCAGAATTTCTCAAATGAAGATAGTTTTCTTTCCTAAGACAGAATATTTGGTTATATCCCAGGGAATAAAATGCATTTGCCCAAGGTTGAAATAATTGTGTACTGGATCTGGATTTAAGCAAAGAGAGTCCAAAAAGAGAAATAGAGAGATTTTTCTGCTTATATATACTTCAAAGGCAAGGAGAAAACCAGTTTCATTGTTTGCTATTTTTATTCTTATTATAATTTGGTTTATTTGTGTTTAATCAATATAGCAATATCAAAGAGACCATTCCACAAAATAAGAGAACCCAAGTTGAATGGTAGAATGTGTCAGAGAGAACTACTTCTCATATTCCATTGAGTCATAATTGACATTAGTGATATTTTATTGTATTTCCTTTTGTTTCCTGTCCCCTATAAATTGCTATGTGTATGTTCTCACACACACACACTTACTTTCTCTCTCTGTTAATATTGCTGTGAATAACCTGTAGCATTTTTCTTTTTGAGAAGAGTGAAGATTAGATTACAACTCTTAAAATGGAGAAAAATATTGTGATTTGATCTCCATACTTGTGCAAAGTAACAAATGTGTGATGATATTTATTCACTGCAGCATGTTTGTAGTAGTGAAAAAAGGGAAACAATTTAAATGCTCATATACAGTATATACATATACACACAGATAAATATGTATAGTTTCCACATATGTAAGAATGCTATATATATTTTAAACCTGTTTCCTTTACACATCTCAAATATATTTTCATGTTTTAAAATATTCTTTGAAATATTTTATGTGGTTTTACAGTAACCCTTTCTGTAGAATATATTGTATATTTCTATAGATAAGTTAGTATGTTTACTTAGTATATATACTTAAGAACTCCCCTATTCTTGTGTATTTACATTGTTTAAAAGTGTAATAATGTTACACCAAACAACTTAAACACAAATCTTTGGCCACATCTCATTTCCTTAAGCAAGTAACTAAAAGCAGCATTTCTAGGTCAATGCACTGCCGGTTGCCTGGCAAAGTGATGAAGTGGGTTGATAGATTTGCTCATATTGAATTATTTATCTATCCCTGGGAAATACCTTATTTGATTTTCATGTTGTGTTCTTTCATTCATCCAGCACTGGATCCTATTTGCACATATTTTTTATTCCATATAAATTCATAAAGAAAATTTGTATTTTTGTGCTAACATGTCAGCTTTTTATATCAAGATAATGATTCTGTACAATCAAACAAAGCATTCCATCTTTCAGTATGCCTTGAAACTATTAATATAGCATATAAAATATCTGTTCTTTGAAAGTGTGAAGGAATGAAATAATAAAAAGTACCTGGTATGTTAACTAGGGAGTCATGTGAGAATGTGGTAGGAGGTTAGCTTATTACTTTGTTGTTGCACAACTTTGGGCAATAGATGCTACCATCAACTTATGGTTAAGGAAACTGAGGTTCAGAGAGGTAGAATAATTAGCCCCACAGGTGACTCTGGGATGCGAACCCAGGCAGGCTGGCACCAGAGTCCACATCCCTAACCATTATGCCTACTGCTTCACATGCTTGGCAGCCTTTTCCTTGCATGTTGATTTATTAAATTTTCTAATTGTAAAGTAAAGTTGTAGTTTCCTTTCTCCTTAAATAAAGTCATTGGACCCTTTAAGCTTTATTAGCTTAAACTATAACATTTCCTAAAAAACTCTATATATGGTATTATAACCCTTTCCTTATTCTTAATTTCCTGTGTTCATGTTTTGTTGATTAGCAATTTATTTGTATTATTATTCTTTCTCAAAGAACTACCTCTAATATATATCAATTTGTGTGTGTGTGTGTGTTGTCTTTAAATTGTTACTTCGCCCTTTTGAATTTGTTCATTCCTGCTCTAATTTTCTTTGGTTTGTGTTGTTATTGTTTTCTAATTCCTGGGCTTGAATTATTAGTCCATTTATTTTTACTCATTTCTGTTAATATAAGGTCTTTACCTCTAAATCTGTCTCTGGCACTATCCCATGAGCATTGATACAGAATGTTCTTAATGTTGTTGTGCCCAGAATGACCTGTAATTGTAGTCTGGGTTTTCTCCCTGACCCAGAGTTCCTGAGTAAAGTGGTGTTAAATTTCAAAGTGTTTGGGTTTGTTGATTTGAACTTTTGCCATGAATTTTCTGTTCTATCACATTGTGGTCAGAAAACAGAGCCTGTTCAGTTTCTGCTTTTTGAAATTTATTGAGATTTCCTTTGTGAGCTAATATATGATCAATTTTTGTAAATGTTTCATGAGTTCTTAGAGAAAAGCTATATTTTCTTTTTGTAGAACACAAAATTGATGCATATTTATTAAATCAGACACGTGAAGTACCTTATTCAGCTCCTCTCTAGCCTAACTCATTCTGGGCCTACTTGATCTGCCAAAGATGAAGGGAGTCGGGCCCCGCTACTGTTGTGTTCCTGGCATTTTTTCCTTTCTATTTGCTACAGAATTTGTATTATGTGTTTCGTAGCCACATTATCAACACAAGAAGGCTCACAGCTCCTAAGTCTTCTTTGAGGCTTGCACCCTTATCAACATTAAATAACCCTCTCTGTCCTATTCCATGCTTCTTTTGCCTTTGAATCCTCTCAACCTGATATTTATATTGCCAGCCCACCTTTCCCTTTGTTCGCCTTTGCCTGATCAATTCTGCCTGTCCTTCCACATCTACCCTTTCTGTGTCATATTGTTTTATGCCTATAGCTTTTGCATGCGGCATTCAATTTTTATTTATTTATTTTAAAGATTTTATTATTTTTCATAGAGAGGGGAGGGGAGAGAGGCAGAGAGGGAAAGAAACATCGATGTATGGTTGCCTTTTACCTGCCTCCAGCTATGGACCTGGCTGGAGACCTGGCTTGCAACCTGATTATGTTGCCCTGGCTGGGAATCGAACCAGCAACCTCTGGGTTTGCAGGCTAGTGCCTTATCCACTGTGCCACCAGCCAGGGCGGCATTCAATTTTTTAAGAAAATTTACCTCTGTGCTTCAGCATGTTCTGGGTTGCTTGACAGTTATAGGTGAATCCTGCTCAGAGGGCTGTCTGCCCTCCCTTCTATCACAGTATCCCCATCTCTGGTTATAGATGTACATATATAATGTGACCCTATATGTCCTGCACACAGCAGTAGGTCATGGCAGATCTTGCCAGGTGTGAATGAATACCTGACTCCCCCTGGGCCAATTAGAGCTCCTTCTCTGGAAGCTAGGAATCATTTATAAGAGATAAATTTGGGCTCTCTGCATGGCTGGGCCCATGAAAACTAGGTAAAACTATGGGTAGTCTGATAGATTTAGAGGCTAGCATTGTACTATATTTTATAATAATGGCCACAATTATATTTCTAATGCTTGATAAATCTCTAGGGTTTTATGCAATCCCAAGGATCACATAGTATAATTCCATGCTCTCCCATGTCTTTCTCATTCCTCCATTTCCATCTCTTTCCCATTCCTCCATTAGACAGAGCATTTTCTCCCTCTTCTTTATACTGGTGGCCTTTGTAACTGTTTCAATGAGCCTGGTACAGCAAAAGCAACACCGCATGACTTCCACCATTAAGCTGCTGAAGGTGAGATGACTTTCACCTGGCTCTGTCTTTCAGCACACTCCACTTTGGATCCCAGCCCCCATGCTTCAAGGATGTCCAGGCTGTGTGCATAGACCACAAGTCAGAGCTGACAGCTCCAGCTAGGTATCCATCGACAGCTGTTTATCAAACTGCCAGACACAAATGAGTGAGAATTCAGAGGATTCCAGCCCCGTGCCCTCTGGCTGCCCAAACTGTAACCAATGGAACAGAGACAAGCCTACCCACACAGAGTCCTACCCAAACTTCAGATTTAAAAGCAAAATAAATGTTGCCTTTACTGCATCACTTTTATTTTGAGATAATAGTAGACTCATATGCAACTATAAGAAAGAATACAGAGGCTTCTTGTATACTTCTTAGCCAGTTTTCCCAGTGATAACATTTTGCAAAACTATAGTACCATATCAAAACCAGAATGTTGATATTGATACAGTTGAGGTAGAGAACATTTCCATCATGGGGAGATTCCTCATGACAGCTATTGATAGCCATACTCACTTCCTCCCTGCATACATCCCTTCATTAACCCCTGGCAGCATGTCTGCAACTTTGTCATTTCAAGAATGTTCCATAAATGGAATTGCACTATGTGATCCTTGGGATTGCATAAAACCCTGGAGATTTATCAAGCATAGTACTCAGGAGATTCATCCAGGTTGTTGCATATATCAATAGTTCATTGCTTTTTATTGCCAAATAGTCAATATTCTATGATGTGGATGGTATCACATTTTGTTTAAATAATTGTCTGTTGAGCAACATTTGGTTTGTTTTCAGTGTTGCAATATTATGAGTGGAGCTCCTATAAACATTCACATGCAGGTTCTTGGGTCAACATAAGTCTTCGTTTATCGGATAAATGCCCAGGAGCACAATTGCTGGGTTATGCGATAGTTGCATCTATAATATTTTTAAGAATGTGCAAAACTTTTCTAGTGTGACTGCACCAATTAACATTCCCAACAGCAATGAATGAATGGTCCAGTTTTTCCACATCCTTGTCAGCATTTGGTGTTGCCACCATTTTTTATTTTAGCCCTTTTTAGTTATAATATTTATGTAGGGGTATTTCATTGTAGCTTTAATTTGTGTTTCCCTAATGGCTAATGATGCTAACCATCTCATTTGCTATTTTTTTAATCTGTAAATATTCTTCAGTGAAATATCTCTTTCTTACTTTTGCTCTCTTTTTAATCAGATTGTTTGCATTTTTTCTATTAAATTTTGAGAGTTCTTTTTATACCTTAGATAATATTATTTGTGGGATTTATAGTTTGTAAATATATATAGTTTGTATAGTTTTCTCCAGTCTATAGCTTGTCCTGTCATCCTTTCTACAGGGTCTTTGCAGAATAGAAATTTTAATTTTGATGAGGTCCAATTTATTATTATTTTTTATAGATTGTGCTATAAAACTTTTCCTGACCAAAGGTTTTTCCCTAGTTTTTTCTAGACATTTTATAGTTTACATTTTATATATTTACATTTTATATATTTATAGATTTACATTTAAATCCATGACCTATTTTGAGTTAAATTTCATATATAATATGAGACATAGGTTTAGGTTGAGTTTTTAATTGTCTCTTACAGATGTCAAATTGTTCCAGCATCATTTCTTGAAAAGGCTCTATTTCTTCCATTTAATTTCTTTTGCACATTAAAAAAAATCAGTTGAACATATTTGTGTGAGTCTATTTCTGCATTTTCTATGCTGTTCCATTGACCTACATGTGTATTCTACCAATACTGGGACAGTCTTGATTACTGTAGCTATATGACATTTCTTGAAATTAAGTAGACTGTTGCCCCCACTATGTCTTTCCTTGTTAAAATTATTTTACCTCTTTGCCTTTCCATATAAATTTCAGAATAACATTGTCTATATCTACAAAAATGTGTTGCAAGAATGTTAGGCCTTGTGTTAAATCTGTATATTATTTTAGGAGAATTGACATGTTTATGCTGTTGAGTTTTTCAATCTGTGAGTGTGATGTGTCTCTTTATATTGTACCATTTTAATGCCTTTGCCAATAATTACATGTGAAGACTAGCTTGTGGGCACATCTAGTCACAGACCTCAGGGTATCTCTAGAACAGTGCTTCCAAAACTGCTTGAGTCACTGCTTGAGAAGTAGAGTGAGGTGGATGGTGGTTTAGCACTGTACACACAACTCTTCCTCATTCAGAGCAGCTCAGTTTTCATCTGTCTTCTCTATTCTACCTGAGATTTCATTTGAAAAAAAAAAAAAAAGTTCCAATGCTTATTCATTTAAAAATCTGTGGATCAAAAAGAGGCCCAGAGAAATGAAGTGACTGGATCAAGATCCCAAAGTTGGTGGCAGAGAAAGGACTAGGTCCTAGGTTTTGTTTTTTCACAGTAAATCATTGTCTGAAAGTTTGCATGCTGTATGCAAATCCTCTCTTGTGGCTTGGAGCAGAGGTTCCAAGAGGTTAGGCATTTTCTGGTGGCTTTGCTCCAGTGAACTACCCGTATTTGGCTCTCAATGTTTATCTGACTTTCCTGAAATACTTACTCTGAATGCTGGGGTTAGGGGTGGGGAGAATGGAGGGTAGTTCTGGGTCTAATAAGCTTTGGATTCTATACAATACCCTTCCTGTTGGACACTCATTAGGCTTGTTAAAGGCTCTAAGAAGTCTAACCATGAATAATCCTTTTTATTAGTTAATTGACTGTGGGGAATTTTTTTTTCCACCTGACACAGGTTACAAACAGGAAATAGATCATATCCAATTGGGAGTTTTATGGGGATTTTAATAAAGTTACTATTTTCAAAGGTGTGGATAGGATGTAGGGAACCCATATAGGACAATGCAGTGCCCTGGAAGTAATAGGAGTGGCAGGCTTTATCCAAACCAGGCCTGAGTGGTGATGGGAGTGGCTTCTGAAACTGAAAGGAGCAGAGAACTATGTAGATAGGATCCTCTGATTTTTGCTTGAGGGACATAGCCAGTCCCCCATGAATGTTCCAGAAGGTAGCCTGGGAGCTAAGTATACCCTAGCTTCACTCTCCTCCATCCCTTTGATCTCTTTCCAGGATTCCCCATTTACTAAACCCAGTGAACATCCATAGAACACGAGAGCCCAAGGACACAATCCATAGAGCTTAGCATCCAGGAGACACAGTTAGGATGGAGAGTAGATATGAAGGGTCAAATGGAAAAATCATCCAGCAAGGTTTTTATTAACTCTGACAACTGCTACTCTCCTACCTCATACATTCTAAAGATGGTTTATGGGGGTTTGGGCAGATGGTGTTCTAGGCAATGAATGGAGTTTGGGGTGTGTGGGCAGTTAGGTGTTGATGCAGAAGAATGGGAAGGCTAACCATTCAATGATTTTGCCTGCAGCTCCTCTCAGTGGTGATGTGTATATGGTCTGTTAGATTTGTCCTCCTGTCTCTCCCTGGAATTATCAGTGGATCACATCTCCATTCCCTCGCTTACCAGCTTCCCCTTTCCTTCTTCAGGGAGTGGTGGGCTTTGGCATAGTGCCCAGTCAGGGCCTTCAGCATCCTGATGGATTGTGCTGGAGAACATAACTATTAATTAGTGCTCAGGGCTCATTGATTGATATGCTGACAAGATTATAAAGTGACAAAGCTCCACCTGAGCTCTGAGGCTGTTCGAAGGAAGCAGAGATGCAAGGTGGGGCCCTCTGCTTACTGACAGCTGTGGACCACCAGAGGTTAATAGGTCCCTTGGTATCATCCACAATGTTGCTGGAGCTGAGGGTGAGTACCTCCATTGAAGTCTGGTTCAACTGCTGAGGGAAATGACTAGCTTTCTCTGGAGAGCAAAGAAACTATGTGCATGCTGTGTGTGTGTGTGTGTGTGCGTGTGCGCGTGCGTGTGCGTGTGCCTGTGTGTGTTTATGTGTGTGGAAGGGGAGAAGGTGAAAGAAAAGAGTGTTTGGTGTTGGGTATTCCTGGTGATATAATTCAGTGATAGATGTAGCAAAAATACTTTCTGTTTAGTAAGTCATAGGAGGGTTGTAGGGTACAAATAATACCCAGAAACGTAAAGAATGACCTGATCAATGGGATCCTGAGAGTACAAAGCAAAGAGGTACTAGAAGTAATGGTGACAAATTCCTAAGTCTTGGGCTCATCACCACACTCTGGAATTGCTATGATAACATCCTAATTTGTGCCTTATTGGTCTCTGCCCCTGAAGGTCCACCTTGCACATTCCTGCTAAATTATCTTTCTAAAATGCTAACTCATCCTGGCCTTTAGCCTACAAATATTACAAACTACCAATAGCTTAAAGCTTAGATGCCTAAGGCCAAAAGGTTTTGAACTATTGTATCTAAGGATTGCCTGAGGAACTCACAAAAAAATTCTGGGTCTTTCACCTATCCTGTGAATAAAGATTCAGGTGATCTGAGAAGGCCTCAGGTGATACTTCTATAGCTGGAATCTGGACCATGCTGGGAAATGTAGTAGATGTCACTGAATTTTCAAAGCTGCCCGTGATCTAGGCCCAATTCATTTCAACCAACACAGAGAGTCATATGGACTGGTTTTCCCTCTACTATTCCCAACCCCCTTCCCTACTTCAGTGCTTTGCTAAGGAATGTTTTCTGCCTAACTTGCTCTTCTCCTCCTTCCTTACTCCAAGTCCTTCCAATCCTTGAAGGTAGAACTCCAGATTCATCTCCATAAAGTCATCATTAGGTCCTCTGACGCACAGTGCAGTTCCTTGCCTTTCTGATGATTGGTGCATTTGTTACCACCACAATTTGCTTTTGGTGCTTAATCGTATATTATTATTATTATTTTTTTTTTTTTTTACCTCTCTCCTACTTCTGTTTATTCCAAGATGGTTCTGCATGTAAAGCATTTCTCCCCTGCTATTAATACACTGAACATTTTTGAAAGCTGATCACACTTTTTTGTTTACTTTAACACAACACTCTCTGGGATGAGTACTTTGGAGGCACTTGGGCAACTTTTTAAATGATGAATGAATGAGTAAATCAATCTACTCTCAAGGTGGCAGAAAATGGACAAGAGGCCCTGGTGATGGTACTTTGTTGCCTATCCTCCTTTCTCTGTTCTTGTTCTTTACCCTCTTCTTCAGGCTCAGGGTGGCAGATTTTCTGGGCTTGTAGCCAGCTCTGTGGGTTGTAACAGTTTAGGTGTGTCCAAGTATGAGTGTGTATGGGGGAGTGAGGCACCCTTCCTTCCCCACCTAAAATCCAACCCACACTGCACACTTCTTGAGGATCAGTTGCCATTCTAATGTATCCAACACAACTCTTTTAATCTTGGCGGCATGAAAAGGTCAATGGAGAGAGGCAGGCCTGTGAGTCATGCTGTCAGATGGTGGGATTTCTCCCAAGATGACTGATTGGCTGTCAATGACATTGTGAGATCATCAGTCCCTGTGCTCCTGTCCATGCTCCCTCCTTCTCTGTGTCTCAGTCTCCTCTTACTGCTTTGGTTGGGGCTCTTGGGTCCCCCCCACAGAGAGTCCAGGTTTGTGTGAGTGCCTCCTGGGGGGCCTGTCCTGTGTCCCCACTTCAGGTGAGGATTTTCTTTTATTCTGCTGAAACAAGTGGCATCATATGGGTTGTTGTACTAACACAGGAAAAACAATGTGTCTTCTGCCAGATTCACTTAAATAGATAAACTTTTCCCTGAGAGAACCACTGCCACCTGCTGCAATCCAATTCTTCAGAAGGGATGCTCAGCATCTCTGGGCCTGGAGGCACTGGAGTTGCATTTGTTCTGCTAACAATTATTATTATTTTTTTTTAATTTTATTGTTGTTGTATTACATCCATCCCCTTTTTGCTCCCCTCTGTCCCCCTCCCCACCCACCCATTCCCCCCAAAGTCAATCCCACCTGTTGTCCATGTCCATGGTTCCTTTATACTAGGTTCTTTGCTAGCAATTATTTTAATCACCACAAAAGAAGTATTACCATCCCCTTGGCTCTAAGGGACCAATCATTCCTTTCAGCACTAAGGACCAAACATGTCCCTGAGAGGTATTTAAATCATACCCTGAAAAGTCAGCCTTGCAATGCCCTGGAATTACCTGGGAGTGGGACAGAGTCTGAGTGCTGGGTGTGTGGTGAGGTGTCTGGGAGAGGGTGGGTTGTCTCGGCCTCTGACATTGTGCCATGCTGGAACCATCAGGTAGGCTCATTGAAGAGGTTTAATGTCTGTGATTGTCCCTCAGAAGCAGGATCATCGTGCAGTTCTGTGGCAAATCTCAGATCCTTCTCACCACCACTATTACGCACCCCATCCTACAATTTTCCAAGCTTGATGTAGGCACCCAGCACATCTACTGGGTGATACCAAGTGGCTCAATGTCACGAAAGTGACTCCAAATGAAGTAACTAGAACAGAGGGATGGTTGATACTTAGAGGGCATGCAGCCTTTGGGGAAACCCAAAATAACCTGTATAAAAATTAGGTCACCTAAGGACCTGCATGTATCCTATAATACTGTAAGCTACAAGCATATGAGGTAGTATTCTATTTCCTGTTAAGGAGTAAAATATTTTGTGACTAGGTCCATTTTTAACCTTAGTGTTTGTTCTTTACATTACAATACCAACTGGAGGACTCTAAGTCTGGTGCCTGGCCCAAGAAGCCACCTGTTCCAGTATAAATGGAGTCTTTTTGTGTTTGGGCAAAGACAGTAATCTTTTTACTATCAGCCATCTTTTGTAAGTTACTGCGCTAAGTAATTTACAAGTATTATGTCATTGAAACCTCACAATGATTCTATGAGATCATTCACATTTTGTAAATGAAATTGAGTTGCCCAGGGTTGCACAGAAAATAAGTGGCCAAACCCAGACTCAAATTCACATCTAAAGATTCCAAACATGGTGTTTTTGAACTCTACACTACACTACCATTGTGCTGGACTGCACACACATAGGCTCATGTGCAGCATCAACTACAGAGCTGAAGTGTCTAGCAGGTACTGAGTTTCTAGGGGATCTAGGTTCTCATGATCTGCTAACTGGTAATAAGTGGGTGATATTGGGAGAAAACCTCATACATTTTCTAATCTATAGGACCCATTCCCACATCCACCCCATACGCCTCTGTGAAGACTATCACTTGACTCAGTTCAGAGTAATTCAGCTCTTTCCCTTTCATCCCTGTATTCCCCCCTTTTCCCTTACCACAGCCTCTGGCAATATTTTAACTTTCCATTGCAGCCCTTCCATTCCTTCACCTAAAGACTACCATCCAATCAGCGCATGCAAGTTAGCAGAAACCAGCCACCCTACTGGGGACATAGGAGAGCAGGAGTGAAGACAATGAGTGCTCTTTTTCTGGGGACCACCATGGGGAGCAAAGTTTCCAGGCAGTGAGGCATGGCATCTGGAGAATGGTGATCTGCCCTCCCATGCCTGCTCTCCTGCCCATCACCTTCTTAGTTCCATTGAAGGCACAGTCAAGTCAGCAAGTCATTGCTATCTTGCACTCTGATTCATTCTTCCTGGAATGTCTCTTTTGCCTTGGTAACTTGCTAAATTCTTATCCACTCTTCAAAGCCAATGAAAAGATTCGCTTCCACTGCAGTCTTCTCCAACCCCTCCAGGCAGTCTCTCCTTGCTGTACACTCTCTTATTCTCTGTAAGTTCTTGGGGGCACTTATCACTTTCTGCATCATGCTGTATTAGGTATATACATGCATTGTCTCTTCTAACATGTTATAAGTGTCACTATAAGTTGATAGTGAGTCATAGAGGATTCCTCTTGTATTTTCCAAGTCATCTAACAGTGCTTTCACTCAATAAGCATCTCTCAGATGAATAAATAGTCCATTATGCTAAACATTTGGGAAAATATGAAAGTGGATCTGACACAATCCTACCTGCACATAATAGGGGTTCAACACATATATTTGTTTTTTTTTTTTTAAATTTATTTATTATTTCCATAGAAAGGGGAAGGGAGAGAGGCAGAGACAGAGAGAAACACCAATGTATGGTTGCTTTTCACCTGCCTCCAGCTATGGAGCTGGCTGGAGACCTGGCTTGCAACCTAGTTATGTGCTCTGGCTGGGGATCGAACCAGCGACTTTTGGGGCCGGCACCTTTCCACTGCACCACCAGCCAGGGCTTCAACACATATATTTGAATCAAATAATATATGTGCATATAATTATAGAGGGTATATAATATATTTTGAAGGGTATAATTTCTGTAGGGTATAATTTGGGAAGATTTCATAAAGAAGGGAAATCTTGGCCCTGGCTGGTGGCACAGTGGGTAAGGCGCTGACCTGTGAACCCACAGGTCACTGGTTCAATTCCCAGCCAGGGCACATAACCAGGTTGCAAGCCAGATCTCCAGCCAGGTCCATAGCTGGAAGCAGGTGAAAGGCAACCAAACATTGATGTCTTTCTCTCTCTCTGCCTCTCTCCCTACCTCTCTCTGTGAAAATAATAAATAAAATTTTTTAAAAATAAAAAAGAAGGGAAATCTTGTGTAAGGCCATAAAAGAGCCTTGGTTTTGGAGTGAGGGGTGGAAATCACAGGCAGGCACCTGTTTCATGTAAAAGAAATCCAAGAATAAAGAGTGGAGTTTGCCAGACAGATGGTTAGGATTAGATACAGGGAGAGTGCTAGGGAAGGCATCCATAAAGATGGATAGAAGGAGGCTAGATGATGGCAGTTTTTAATGGCATTTCTCATGGGCACATTCGACTGAAAGCAGTTACTAAGACAACTGAGGAGACTTATTGGCCTCCTGGGAATCCTGACCATATGACTATCGCATTAAAATAACAAACCTCAGCTGATATCCCCAAGGAGGAAGAAAGGACTATCTCATTGAGGAGCAAATCTGCTTATTAGATTTGGGAACGTCTATGGTCATCCTAGAGTTCAGCTCCCTCACTATGAAACGTATCCTCGCTTTGTGCAAAATTCACACACGGTTCATTTTCCTCATGAACCTGGAAAGCCTTGGCGAAGAAGAACATCTTAAATAAATGACCCTTTCAACAGGCCAGTGAGGCTGCTGGAACTTGGTAGCATGGTGTTCTAAGATCTTCCCTTAAGGGTGATAAAGTGAGAGGAAACCCAAGGGCAATGCCCACTCCTGTGCTTCTCACCCTGTTCTCGGAGGTCTCCACAGTGTCTCATCTTTCCTCTGAGAATAACTCCAGTTGTTATTGGTTTTAAACACTATGTTCATATCATGAATAGGTGTAACTATGGAAAGACTCAAAAATGAAAACAAACTTAAACAAAGGTGCTATTTTTCCACCCCCAAATGAGATAACACTAAAGAAATTGATTGAGGGTGTGATTTTTTTCAGTGACAAATAAATCTTTGAATACTTTATAATTCAAATCTAATTTTTGAGCACAGATTCTGGGCATAGTGTTGGAATATGCTCAGAGATCATCCTCATTCCCAGTCGGCACAAATATTACTTTTCTCATTCTTCTATGGCTTCATTTTGGCATTTTAATCTTCAATATACATGGAATTTATTGTATTATATCACAAGATAAGAATTTAATTTATTTTCAAGTGGTTAACTATTGAGTCTGATACAACCTTTCCTCACTTCTATGCAAATCCATCTTAATTGTGTACCAAATAATTACCCATCGTAGAGTTTAGCAGCTAAGCTCACCAGCTATTTAGATTAACGATAATAAGAAAGGGCTACCCAATGTGAGGCCTGCAGAGTGAACTGTCTGAACTTACATCCAGATATGATTCCATAGTTTTGAGAATATTTTCATAGTAGAGGAGCAATTAGGCAAAGTCAAGATTTTGACTGGGAGTCTATCTAATAAAATATTAAGCAGTAGTTGAACATGAAAGGAAAAAGGAAAGCTGTGCTAGATGAGGTGGGGCAGCTGCCTGCAGGCTGTCCTGCGTTCTGTGGCCTGCAGCCTCCCCACGTGATATGCCTTCAGCTGGAAGCCTTTGGGCGTCCCTGATGGTGTCCCAGGCTCGGCACTGTGCATGTTCTTTGTTATTAGAGAGTTTACTTCCCCCAGATGTTTATGTCTCGGTGCTTTCCCTGTCTACCACAATTCATCCTATGTGCAGTTTCATCGTGCTTATTCTGTCTTTTGGTACCCCTCTCAGCCTGTTCAATCAATGAAATTGAAATTTACCTTTAATAGCTTAATGTCTAGCAGTGGAACGTCCATCTGTATGTTTACATATTTATATGTACATATTATTTCTGTGAACTTTTTTCTTCAAGGGGTATTTCACAATTATTTTCTAAGAGTCACAACTTCAGCTTTTTTTAATTGGGATTACATTACATTTATAGATTAATTGGGGGATAATTGAAATTTTTCCCATTCAGGGACATGGCATGTATTCTCCATTTATTTAAAACCCTTTATTATACATCTTAGTAAATAGTTGTAGTCTTTTTAATATAGATCCTGAATATTTTTAATAATTATTATTTGTGATTATTTCATATGTTTCTTATAGTGGATATAAATGCTCAGTTTGGAAAATGCTATGAAGTAGCCAAAAACAACTTGAGGTTATAACTTAAAAAACAAAGAAAAAAAACCCACAAAATTTGGAAGTAACTCCCTGGGACTTTACAATATTTAAAGTTTATTTAAAGTTCTTCATCTTTTAACAAGACAAACTGATAAACCAGCAAACACATAGCTAGAAATACACCTTAGGGGTAGGGGTCTGCAGATAGGTTTGGCAATTGGATCACACAGGTGGTCTGATTTGGGGGGTATGGTAATGTGTGGATGCTCAAATTGTGAATGACATCAGGAGGCTCCCACCTGGCTCTCTCAATCCAGGAAACTGCCCTGATTTTTAAATTTCTTTTTTACCTCCACCTGTGGAGTCCAGCGATCGTTCCTCATTAAAAAGCAGAGTTTGGAAACAAGTTGGAAAGGAGCATTTGAGGAAGGTACTCATTTCCAGGGCTGCCTAAGGGCCAACTGCACGGTGGGCTCTGCTTCTCACTAACTTCTTGATCTTAACAAGCCAAGCCCTCAGGTAAGATCCAACCTGCCTGGACTAAGTGGAAAGTAAAGCCCGTCTTCTAAAGGGCAACCTTTTACTAATCCATGCTATGGATTATCCCTTTCCTGGACATTTTATCCAAAGAATGAGCTTCTCACTTGATCAACCATAGGTTTGGGTTTCCCCAGACTAACATTTCATTCGAAGAATGGCAGATGTTAGTCTTGAAAATTCCATAGAGACCCCTGGTATATCTCTTCCTGCTTGGTAGGAAATTCATTAAGAAAGCTGGCTGGTGGCTCAATGGTTAGGCACTGACCTGTGAACCCAAAGGTCACTGGTTCGATTCCCAGCCAGGGCACATAACCAGGTTGCAAGCCAGGTCTCCAACCAGGTCCATAGCTGGAGGCTGGTGAAACGCAACCACACATTGTTGTCTCTCTCCCTTGCTGCCTCTCTCCCTTACCCTCTCTCTGGAAATAATAAATAAAATCTTTTAGAAATTATTAAAAGAAAAAGAAAGCTAAAAGACTACATATGGATTTGATGGGCTTATAGAAACCAGTGAAGGGTCATGCTAGAGGGATTCCATATAGATTTTTGGCTTGGATAGAAATATAAAAACTGTACTACTAAACTACTAAAGGATTTGGGAAAAATTGGCTAAGTCAATTGGTTTGAATTTTGTCTTGTTTGCTACTGTTGTGGGCCTACTATTGGATGACTTATATGTATGCATTTTCACCCATATATCGGGATGACAAGGCTAACTATTCTTTTATAATGAATTGTTAATACTGTTTGTTAAATTATTAGAATAACTTGATGAGAAAATCAGTCTTTTTAGGTAATTACTATCAGAAAGAATGACGCAGATCCAGGGCTGGCAAACTATGGTTCATGGACAAAATCTGGCCCACCACCGATTTTGCAAACAGTTTTATTGGAATGTGGCTATACCATTTGTTTATGCGTTATCTATGACTCTTTCATGCTAGAACCATATAGACTTGAGTAATTGTGAGAGAGACTGTATGACCTGCGAAGGCTAAAATATTGACTCTGACCCTTTATATAAAAGGTTTACCAGCCTCTGACACAGATCACCTTTTAGACATCTGAAGTTATATTTGTAGGTGGTCCCTAACTTTTATCCAGTTACACTGTCTCTCCTGTGAGTTACCATATTCATTTTGCAAATTGTTTATCCCTGAAGATGATGTGGCAGTGTTCAAACTAGAAAGTCTGTGTTGAGACTTTTACTTTGCCTGAGGTGGGAATGTGGCTAATCATGCTCCAATATGTATGCAGGCTAAAATGGTTTCCTCTCTGTTTTGTCAGGGGCAAGGGTGATGCTCTGGTCACCCAACTGTATGCATGTGGAGCAAGTGCAAACAGCAGTGCCCACCTAAGGGAGGCAAACATTCTTGCTAGATTTCTCAGTTTCCACAGCACATGTGAACTCTCAGATTCACTGTCTTTGCAACAATGAAGAATATTTGCACTCCCCAAGAGTACAGTTTCTAGCTCTTTACCATGCTATATTTATTTGGTCCAAAGAAACAGTAGCAAGGGAGAATTGCAGTAAAGAAATACTGACTCATCCTGATATTTGAAACCATATCAAGGCCAACCAAATCAGCAGGAGTGGGTGAGCTCACAGCACAGTGTCACCAGCATTTTGTTTACTGACACTCACTCTGAAGTCTATGAGGGTCACTATGTGGATCAGCTCTATCAAATTCATCATTTAAAATAGCTTTATGCATGACATCACAACATTCCCTTTCAGAAAATCACTGAGAGAAAGAAGCCTATCTGCATACCAATAGGTAGACATCTTTCATTCCCCACCCCACCCCAACCTACTTACTTTTCCTTTCTCCTTCTTTTGCTTTTGTGAGGTTCTTTTAATTCTTTCTGAGACAAAGTGAAGTATATATGAGCCACAACAAAAATAAAATCAAATAGCAACCACAGAACCCCACTGGTTTTCCATGTGTTCCTTGTTCCAAGAACCCTCCATTCCTTGTTCCAGGCCTTGGAATTTTAGGAGTTACTTCTCAAGGTGGTGGTCTAAACACAGTAGAGCCAAAACATCTCTAACCCTTTCTTTTACAAAGGAGATTTTAAAAAATCAGATTCTAGCAGTAATTGATGTTGTTATAAAACATTCAGAAATTACAGGAAAACAAAACAAATAAAAACTACCTATCAGCCCATTTCCCAGAGAATTACTTTGTTTCTTAAAATACAAGAACAAAATTAATCTGTAGTGCATGAGTTCAGCATCAACCTCCTCTAGGACATATTCTGGACCCTATTGACCTAGAATACTTATTTTTCTGCTCCACTTTGACACGGAATTGCTGTCTAATAATTTTAATTGTTGCCATTTCATAACCTAAGAGGTAGAGTCAGTCACTTTCTCAGAAGTTTGGGACCATGTGGCCAGATGTCACAAGTGCAACCTAGTGTGATTCAAGCAGAAAGGTATGCATAGTCCTTTCAAAGGGTTAAACATTGTAGCATTGTAGCTCTTTACTGCTCTCCACTCAGTAAATAACTGTATGGAGAGAATAAAGCAGATACATGTAAACACATTCTAAATAAATATCAAAGCATCCCATTTGAATAGCAGAAGCAGACCCAAGGTTAGACTATCATGATTAGTGTAATTAATGTCAGCCTGACTCTTAGCTGGTGGCCAGACCCCAAGCTATGTAACTTTGACTTCTTGTTCATACATTGAGCAAATACTTTTTTCTTTTATCCTCTCACAGGCATGTCTATCTCCTTGGCTCACAAGAGAAACATCTGCCTGCTTCTTCAACGATCTTTCAGCATTTTTATTCAGCTACACTTTTTGGTGTTTTGTCAGACACTCTTTGCAGACTCTAATCCTCTTCCCACAGATAAGGGGAAGAATAAACAGCCAGAAATGAAAATGGTGAAGCTGCAGCTCTTGTGCAAACAGGATGCTTCTCTCCCCTTCCTTTCTTTTTTTCAATCTCTCTAGCTTCTCTGCTCAGCTCCAGAGCAGACCTAAGCACATCATCCATGGTTGTTCACAGACAGGCTTGTTGGTGGCTCCTAGGGAACTTACCATCCAATTTTTTAAGAGGCTCAGGATGTGCTCAGAGTCAGCGTCCAAGATGAAACCAGTGTAAACATCTGCTGCAAGGCTGTTTAAATGTTGCCAAAAATATTCTTGAAAAAATTCTGTTCCAGCAAAGGATACAGGTTGTTTTGAAAAACAGCTCTGAAAATGGAATCTAAGACAATTTACAATCTCAAGGTATGTCTGGGGACTTGATAAGGCAAAGAAGTTTCTGGACATCTACATGTAAAGTATAATTGCATGCAACTCAGTATAAGGAAATTCTTATTGAAAACATTTCACTGGAATATGAAATATAGGCTTAGTCTGAGTAACATGAACTATGTTACCTATTTAAAAAAATATTCTATTTATTATTTTTAGAGATAGGGGAAGGGAGGGAGGCAGAGAGGGAGAGAAACATCAATGAATGGTTGCCTTTCACCTGCCTCCAGCTACAGAGCTGGCTGGAGACCTGGCTTGCAACCTGGTTATGTGCCCTGGCTGGGAATCGAACCAGCAACCTTTGGGTTCGCAGGCCCACGTCTTATCCACTGTGCCATCAGCCGGGGCTCAGCTTTTTGAAGGGCAGTCATTGCAAGGATCTCTACAAGTTTGTAGCCAGTAGCTCCCAAATAAGCTACATATTTTTGAAATCAGGCCAATCTGAAGCTTCATATCCCAAGAGGGTTTTGTCTAAGTGAAGAATGAGAATAAATTGATATAAGGGATTTATGAAAAAATACCAAATAAATACTCTTTCTATAAAAATCTTGCTCTAGTACAAAATATATATTTAATTATTATCTTCAAAAACTTGCTTTGGAGAGTAATACAATCCACTGGTTAACATTGTTTATAATAAGCTATTTTAATAAGGAAATTAACGTTTGTTAGTAAATAAACTGAAGACTATTCAGGATTAGAAATATCTGGAATATGACCAGAGAAGTCTATCTTGATCTGAACTCAAGCTTTAAATCCAAGGCAACTTGCCTTGTAATGGCCCTGCACCCCAATCTGTCAAACAAGCATTTATCAGGCATCCCATACATGTCCCCTGTGGACATTGTCGGAGGGTATCTAGACATATAGTGGGGAATCAAGCAGACACAGAGCCTGTGCTTGTGAAGCGAACATTGCTTTTGGCAGAGACAGGTAATAATGAGTTGACAAACAAATAATTACTAACAGTGATCAAGTTTACGAAGATAATAACTGGACATGAGAGACAGATGAGCAGGTGGTGCGGGCTTAGTCACAGTGACCAAGGAAGATATGCTTCTCTGAGGAAGGGACACTTAGGCAGAGATCTTAAGGATGAGAAGACTCAGTCATGCTAATGGCATAGGGTGCAGAGAGGTATGAGAGGGAAGAATGTGCTAGAGTGTGTGTATATGTGTGTATGTGTGTGTATGTGTGCGCGCACGCATGCTCCCCCACACACTAGCGCAAAGGCCCAAGCATAGGAAAGTTTTACATTAAGTGGAACATAATTGAGAAACTGAAGGGAACTGTATGGCTAGAGACTAGTGGCTGAGGGCAAGGAGCAGAGACCCTGGCAATAAGGTTGAAAAAAAGGAATCAGTCAGGACCCCAGACCAGTGAGGAAGCTATGGGAAGAGTCTAGCCGGTGTTGTCTGGGACTGAAGAGGTGGTGGCCCTGCAGCAAAGTGGACAGATCTGACATATATCAAAGGAAGCATTGTCAGGATTTGCAAAGGCATTAGACATAGGAGATGAGGAAATGAGGGGAATTGGGGATGCTGCTCAAGCTTGAACACTCAACTTTTGCTGATATGGGGAAGAATAGAGGATACATAGTTTGCAGGGAGGAGGCCCAGTCAAGAGCTCCCTTGGAAACACAGGAAGCATGAGTGCCTGTGATACTCCAGAAGGGTGACATCAGGTAGGCAGTGGCACGTATGAGGCTGACATTCAGTGAAACAGCTGGGACTGGAGAGTCATCATCATGTTGAAACATTTAAGATGATGAACGGAGATAGTCTCCCTAGGAAAAGAATAGTGCATACTCAGGGAGGAGAAAGATGATCCAGGAGAGAACCGAGGGACCCTCAAACCTATAACCTAAACCTGGTGACTTAACAAGGCAGAAGTAGGGGCCCGTTAGGAGAAAACAAGAGACTATGGTGTCATGGAAACCAGGACAGCAGAGCATCTCAGGCAGAGAGCTGAGCATCCCAGTGAGGTTAAGTGAAGGGAGGAAGGGAAGCTGTTTACTGGCTCTGTGAATATGCATGTCAAGGTGACCCTGTCCTGAGCAGGATTGTTGAAATGAGGAAGCAGAACCCAGGGCAGTGTGGGTTGAGAAACAAATGGGAGGTTTGAATTGAGACAGCAGGTATATACAGCTATTATTATTATTTTCAATTGTAGTAAATACAGTTGACATAAAATTTACCATTTTGATCCTTTGTAAATGTACAGTTCAGTGACACTCAGTACACCTACTGAGTCACACAACCATCACCACTATCCACCCACAGAACTCTTCATTTTCCCAAACGAAATTCTATACCCATTAAACCCTAATTCCCCACTCCTTCCTCCCCCCAGCCTCAGGCAACCAACTTTCTATTGTAGTTTTTGTCTCCAAGAATTTGAGTAGTATCAAAGAGTAAGGCCTTTTGTGATTGGGTTACTTCACTTAGCATAATGCCCACAGAATTCATCATGCTCTGTCAAGGACCCCTGCTTTCATACTTCTCTCACCCAAGGCAAAAGTACCAATAATACCACATGTGTTTCTTCACCCACAGCAATGTGCACAAAGCCTTCTTTGGACCATAGAATATTAGGAAGTTATGCATCCTTTCTCTCTCCCTCTGGCTGTCTGCCCTCTGCCACCTTCTGTCTTCCATCAGCTCACCCTGTTGCCTCTGGGGAAGCTCTTGCCCTGTGCTTCTCGTTGTTGGTATAATGTGCTTGGTCTGGGTTCCTGTTCTTCTCCAATCTGAGAGAGACTGAGAATGTCATTATGTCTTTGGCAATGAGTGACTCTGGAGAAGGAGAGGCAAATGCTGGGCAGAAAGAGGGACAAGTGGGGAACAGAGAGGGGAAGAGGTGTGACTCCTTTACAGCAGGTGGGGAAGCCTGGACAGGGAGAGATGGGGAGAGGGCAGATGGCACACTGGGGTGGGACACCCACATGCTCTGCTGAAGTGAAGGGGGAAGAATTGGCCTCACTTGCAGGTACTTCAACAGGTGTGGCACTGGGAGGCTAAGGAAGTGTCCATCAAATGGCTTCAATTTTCTCCACAGAGTAGGAAGCAAGTTTACCAGCTGGAAGTTGAAGGAAAAGGGAGGGTAGGAGGTTTAGAAGAGGGAGAAGGTGTGGATAGGTCATCTTCAAAGGGTGTTTCTGCATGTTGGCTGCCCATTAGAATCACCTGCAGAACTGGCGCAGTGTCCTCACACCTGCTGCCTCTCTCCTGTACTAGTTGGGATTTCCTTGGTCTTGGGTGGGCCTTGGGCATTATAGTTTTAAATGTAGTTTAGTTAAAAACCATATTTTAAACTATAGTTTAAAGTTGGTATAACTTACTTTATAGTTATAATTTAAACTCCCTAGATGATTCTAATGTGCAACATGGGCTGAGAGCTATTTCAGAGTGGAAAAGTGAGCTTGCAAGAGAAAAATCCTAGAATGACTGTGAGTGTCCACTGATTTGAGAATTGTAATCATAACTTTTAAGTGAAATGAGCCTGTAAAGGTTACAGGGTATGTGTGTGTATGTTTGTGTTCCCTTAAAATGTTAAAGTTCAGCAAATCTGTGTCATCAGCCTTGTTTCTTTTAAACTCACTTAAGAGTCCACCTATTTCTCATCATTGACTTTAATCAGTAATAGTAACATCTAATGTCATAATGTACCAAGTGCTGTTCTAAACATCTTACACCTATTAATTCCTTTAGTCCTTGCAAATATCCCCCTCTCCATTTTACAAAGAAGCAAATGAGGCACAAAAATATGATCAGGCAGCTATCAGTACTCACATGGTTAGTGTGCAGGAATGGTGGGAGCTGCGACCAGAAAAACATACATAGGGACTGTGCTGTTGGCCATGGTACCATCTGTAAAACATGTACCTCCAGCCCTGTCTTTCCTACCACATGAAACAGAGACAGTGGAATGAATGAACAAGAATGTTATTATCAGGGACACTTTATAGGGTTGAAAGAAATACCCTGATAAACCCTCTGTCAAAGAGGGGACTCTGCCAGGCACCTGGGAGTGACTGTCAATGGAGGGTGGACCTAGTGGATGGGAAGAGGGTGGGGAGTGAGCTGGGCATGCAAGCCTTAGGCAAAGCAGAAATTCTCACTGCACTAGAGGAATGGGATGCAAAGAAAAGCCTGGAGGGGTGGTGTGAGCTGGGAATTATGGCAATGAATATGCATGAGGTGGACTTAGAAACCTACCCTGTATCTGTCTTCCATTGTATCATCTGTGAATCTTACACTGGCCACCCCTAATGTCATTGGGTATTAGTAGATTATTTTAGAGGAAGGTAACAAGATACTGAACTTTACAGTATGAGTGAGTGGGTAGAAAGCAAACTAAAGATAGGACAGCTGTGTCTGGATTATGTCACTAGGGCACAGGCTACATTTTTCCAGGGTCTTCTGGATACTTACACCATTAAGCCTGTTAAGCACAGGACTTCCCTAATCCCCCAGCCAATTTCTCTTTCTGGCTCCTAGACTCCTATCAGTGGTGATGACTGTCGAACCTCAAAGGCTGGAAATTGCAGCACTATCTTTGAGCATGATGCCTGGAGCAGAAGGTGTTGAATTTGGGTTGGTCTTAGCTGTAGAAGCAGTGGAACACTGGGGAATTTTCATCAGCATGTCTAATGTTTGGAATGAACATCAAAGCAAGACATCCCTGCAGAGACAAATGCTTGGCTAGTAATAGTCCCAGTGGCCCCTCTCCTAAGCCACTTCTCTAACAAGCCTGGGCAATACCAGTAACCACCATTTTGGTGGAGTCAGCTGTAGGATGCTGGAGCTGCCTCCCACCAGCTCCCAAGGACAGAATTTGCATCAGGAATTTTGTGAGATGGTTGTTAAGCAATGGTTCATTTGAAATCAGCCACAGTGGGAATATTTATAGCAGGGAAGCCAGCAGAAGTCGTAAATCAGGGTCCCTCCCTGAGGCACCCCACCCCCCACTTAACAGCACATCACTGACTTAGTGCCTGGTTGTGACAAGGTACTGTTCCCTTCATTTGGAACCTATCCTCATTCCACCCTTCAGAATGAGCTCACTGAGGCTGAAGGAGGTGGAGAGTTGTCAAGGGGTCAGTTGGCCAGTGAATGCCAGAACTGGATTTGGAACCTGGTGTCTTAAACTGAATGTCTGAAGATTGTATGGAATTAGGCCCTGAGGTATCATTGCCAGCAATCCTCTTGGCATCAGCCACCAAGGCCTGGGCTGTTCTGGTAGCACCTCCTGTGTTTCCTGACAGAGCTCCTTATGGTGACACAATGGTTTCACTTCCAAGACAAGGTGATTAATGCACGAGAAAATGCTCAGGTGTTCAGACTATCAGAAGATTCCTAATTATCCACATGCAATCTTAGAAGGAATGAAGGAGACGGGAGCATTTTCATGCTAATGACTGGGATGATTTCATAACATTTAAAAATCTGTATATGTGCCCTGGCTGGCATGGCTTGGTTGAGCATTGTCCTGTGACCAAAATGTTGGAGGCTGGATTCCCAGTCAGGGCACAGGGCTAAGTTGCAAGTTTGACCTCTGATCTAGGTGTGTATGGAAGGCAACCAATTGATGATTCTCTCTCACATTGATGTTTCTCTCTCTTTTCCTCTCTCTCTAAAAGCAATGAAAAAATATCCCTAGGTGAGAATGAAAAATAAAAATCTATTTGAAGTGAATCCCTGACACTCCCATGAATGCTGTCAGTTGGAACTTTTTTGGGGAGAGAGAGAGAGAGAGAGAGAGAGAGAGAGAGAGAGAGAGAGAGACTATAAGATTAAACAGAGACAAAGAGCCCTGGACGAAGAAGCTTTCAAAGCACATAGCCCTGGCAGAAGTCTCTGTATCACCAAGAGGCTGAAGGAAAAATGGTCTTCCCTGTGCTTCAGGAGCTCCTCAGGGCAATGTATTGGATGTGGCCAGCAACTGAGTCCAGTGAGGATGGCCACTTTGTTGAGCTGGTGCTTCTATCTACCCCTAGCTCCTGAGACAACTTCCGTGCCCAGGATGCAAACCATTGTGCTAGGGAAGTTGTGGGTGGAGGCAGCCTCCACCCATGTCTGACTGACAAGGGTGCTTGAGGCCAGTCTGTTTGCCTCAAGCAGGATAAACACTCTGCACCTGGGGCCAGGGCTGTTCACGGGGCCAGGCAGCGGACAGTTTCCAGCTGGCCCACACCCTTGCTTAGCTTTCTTCCCCTGTCTTGTCCTCCTGTGTCATTCCTCTGCTCCTGAAAAAAGTCCCTCATAAAAAGCACTTGCCCTAGAACTCCATCTCAGCCTCAGCCTCTAAGGAACCCTACTGGAGATGGACAATTTTCTCTGCTACGGATACAAGAAATACATGTAGTCTTAGTGGTTACTTGGTTCTTTTGGTGACGTTCTGCTACTTCCCCAACACCTCTATAGAAGGGTGCAGGGGATTCTGGGTCTCGCTGGTGAGACTCAATGCTCTCCGGCAGTGAAATCACCAACCAAAGGAAGTCCACATAGCTCCACGTGCAACTCTCCGTACTCCTTGTAAGACAGGCTTCTGGCCTCCACAGTGCCCTCTCCAAAGTGTGGGTGGAGCCAAGGATGTGGATGCCCGCTGCTCACTTGGGGGTGACCTTGGGAATTGAGTTAATGAAGGGAAACAGGCCTTATATATTAGTGTGTGTGATGGAGGTGACTACTCTGTGCAATAGGACATATGTGTGCCAAGGCCCCTGTCCACTGGAGGGAAAGGGAGGCTGGAGCACATGATGCTGACTCCCATTCCACACTGGCTGAGAGTTGACTCCTGGGCATGTAAGCCCCCTGGTATTTCTGGGCTCCAGCTGTATCACTCGAGGCCTTTCAAAGCATAGACATGTACAGAAGTTGGGGTGCTGTTTTTGTGAGGATGTCTGAGGTCACATAGAACAAGCTAGAAGCAGAGATGGGCTGAGGTAGCTGAGAGGTCTGTGACAGTCACCCACCTCATCATTTCAAAGTGTCTTAAAAGCAAGTGCTCAAAGGAAGATATCATTAGAAAGTGAATATTCACTTTCCCTTAAAAATCATGAAGGCATGCCATCAGGCCTGAAGCTGCCATCAACAGGGCAGGGCTGACCATGAGGAGGTCAAGGTGCTGGTCGGCCACAAAGTGCCTAACCCACGCAAGCTGTGCCCACTGGCATTGCCCAGGGAAGCATGTGGAAATAGGTACGTGTCTCAGAGCCTGAAGCTAGCAAACTTCCCAACCTTGTAACCTACTCCCCTCCTCTTTTTCTGCTCACAAAGCAACCTTCTGAGATGTTGATCTGCTTCTGTAGCTTGCCTGAGGGATAGATTGTATCACAGAATTCAGCAATAGTCTGGTCTGCCTGATAGTTCTATTTCTCCCCACAAATAAAGGAGCTGGCTCTCTGGTTCCTATCCTTAACTTCAGATCCCCTTAGAGTTTAGTCACTATGAGTGAGGCTGCTTGGGATCAGCTCCAGGGCACTGAAGAGCTGAAGCTTTTGTACGTGGAAGAGACCAAGATTTTGTACGTGGAAGAGGGACCCTCACCTTTACAATGGAGTGAGTTCAACGATGTAAATCCCACACCAAAATGGCTCTTGTGGTCAGCTAGCTGGCCTCCTTGCAGGGACCTCTCCTTCAAATGTCTATACTATGGAATGGAGAGGCAGGAGAAGAGCAGGCTAAAGGTGATCAATAATAAGGTCTCAGGCACATCATCTCCATGGAGAATGTGAGAGAACTGACATCACTGAGTTTACAGAATCTGTTACCTAGAGATGTGGTATAGGATGAAAATAAAGATATTTGAGAATCAATGGCTTACTTATTTAAAGTTATATGAAGTCATATCTTTTTACATTAAAAGGGAATTCATAGAAATACTAGCAGAGTGCTTGGGACATAGAAAGTGACTATAATTACTTGTTGAATGACTGAAATATAATTGATCAACAAACAATAAAATATCCAGCCTCACTGATCAAAGAAGTGCTTATTAAAATAACAATGGATTACAATTTCTTTCTCTCAGATTACAAATGTTAAATATATATATATGTATAACATAAATAGCACAGCTTCTTGGGAGATGGAAAAGAAATAGCTACTCTTATATATTTAGTACAAAATTTCTGGAAATAAATCCAGTAATATGCCTCAAAAATCTTAAAATAAGTAGAATATTTCAATCAGCCACTTCATTAATAAGAATGGATCCTAAGAAAATAATCGAGCAAGTTCACTGCAAGATTGCTGGTAATACTAAAAATTGAATACAATCTCAGTGTCCAACAATAGCCAATTAGTTGAATAAAATATAGAACTCCAAGCAATGAACTACCATTCAGCTTTTACAACTTATAGGTAATTAACAAATTTATTCATGTTAAGTGAAAAAAAGCAGGCTGGAAGTTGTATAATAAAACATGATTTTTTAATTATATGAATTATTTATATGTCAAGTAAATCTAGAAGTGTAAATATAAAAGGTTATCTTTGGTGAGATTATTGACATTTTTATTTGCTTTTCTGACTAACCTATTTTCTAATTGATCTACAATCTACTTGTACTGTTGCAATAAGACAAAGTAACTTCTACTTAAAAAAACTAAAGTGCAAATTTTGCCAGTTTCCAAATGTAATTCATTTGATTTATGAGGTATAATTATATGATTGCAAAGTTATACATGTAAAGTTAGCAAAGAACAGATTTCACTACAGAAAGAGGAAAAATGAACAGGTACTGGGCATGTGGGGTGTGCAGATGACCATAACTGCAAACTTCTGTGAGTGTCCTGATAGCTAAGGTGAAAAAGCATCAGGAAGGTGGGTCTGTTTTTATTTGGGTAAAAGGGAAGGCAAATATTCATCTAAGAGTCATATTCCTCCAGGTGCAAAGGTGAGGCAAGGTATATATTATATATTAAGGCCCATGGATAATGCATTTGTCCTTTATTTTATAGGTCATCAAAATCATATTCAAAGAGGTAATTTTTGAACAGACCTTTCTTTAAAAACAGAGGGCTAAATATTAAATTGTAGTTTGAAATCAGTATGCATTCATTTTGGACAGGAGTAACCTCAGGCATCAAGTCCATTTGCAGGTGGAGAAACCGAGGGTCAGAGTGGTGAAGTGATTTGCACAGTAAGCCAGAGAAATGGGACTAGAACCCACGTGCCTTGATTTCTGGACCAGTGCCCCTTGAATCACACCCCACAGTCTCCCTCCTCCAGGCCTCCATGCACTCAGGGCTGGGCTGGCTGTTTCCAGCTGCCTGTCAGCTGTGTCTGAGTCTGATGGCTCTCTGGATGGGGCTCTCCTCTACGTCTTGAATCTTGTCCCTCCCCTGTGGCAGAGGCACTTGGGGTGAACTCATTGAGGGAATCATGCACAAGAGGAGAGCATTGTATGATGATTTTGCTTTTTTATAACCTAATTTTATATCACTTTGAAAATCTATGTAACATTAGGAGTTAATAGCAGAAAGCCCAGCAGTACTAATAGAGTATTTCCTGGTGCTTGTGAGGCAGCAGGAATGCTTCCAAGTGCTGTTCTTACATCATCCATTTCACACCACAACCCTGGGAGGGGAAGCTCTTCCTGCCTCCGTTTAACAGATGAAATCACTGAGGCACACAGCAGGAAATTCACTTGTCTTTGGTGACATGCCTAGAAGATGGCAGGACTGAAACTCAAACCCAGAATGTCTGTTCTAAAGTTCAATCCTTAGTTAACAATGACACTGACTCCCCAGCAATAACAAGAATGATGATGCCTATCATACTGCTAATTAGATAGTACTGCCTGCATTTGATTCGGGGACTGATATAAGCTATTTAACCCAAACCAGGAGAGCTAGTAGGTGGTAAAACCTGAGTTGAAATCCATGTCTTCATTTGTGTGCTGTTTCTACTATGATCTGTATTGGAAAGTGAGCTCATTGTAGGACACATTCTTAACCTTTGCATAGGAACCAGGCAGGGCAAGGATCTTACTCACGTCTTGGATAAATCCTGAGATGTGTGGCTTAAGCTTTACTTAGGCAGTCATGGGGTATAAGCTTTCCTCACTGCGGACCAACCCTATCACTTGGCAAGGTCAGCAGGGCGGCTGTTCGAGCCTCAAGAAAATTTCTGTCCAACCCGGCAAATCCTTCAGTTGAAGCAAAAATAGAGACTAATGTTCTTCTCTTCTCACCCAAGACTCTTTGACCATTCAGGCCCTCAGTTTAGTGGGTGGACTGGTGAGGACATGATTGTTCTGCAGTATCCTGGTAGGGGAACACAGATGCTTTGGAAGGGGTAGGCATCAGGAAAGGCTTCCTGGAGAAGGTGATGTCTAATCTGTGATACCAAGAAAAAAACAGAGGAGTGAGTTTCGACAAAGGGGGCAGTGAGTCGTATGGCTGAGGGACAGAGATTCTCAGGTTGAAACAATGCCAAGTCACTGGTGTCCCTTGAGAGCTCAGCTGTGAACAAAGCTGTAGGCAGAAGTGTGTGATTTTCTCCCCAGTTTCCCTCGTATGTGTCTTTTGCTCCTATTCTCCCATCTCCCACCCCAAGTCTACCATTTTTTTGTGTGGATTCCTACTTCTAGACTTTTCTCATCCAAGGCATAAGTACCAGTAAGACCACATGAGTTTCTTCCCCCACAGCAATATGCACAAAGCCACCTTCAGACCATTAGGAAGTTATGCATCCTTGCTCTCCGAATCTGGCCTTCTGCCCTCCACCACTTTCTGCCTCCTACCCTCAACTTGCCCTGTTGCATCTAGGGAAGCCCTTGACCTGTGCTTCTCATTGTTATTGGCATTAATGTGCTTGGCCTGGTCTCTAAATGGGAGGGAGTTTCCAAGCCATGCTGTGCTGCCAAAGGTGAGAGCGAAGACATTTTCACCTATGAGGCAAAGAGCTCTCCAGAGTGAGCAGAAAGGCTTATTCTGGTTACTGCCCCGCCTCCAAGAAGTGAGATAGCCTCAGACACTTCTATGAGCTCCTGGAGCTCCATTCCCTGTCTGCCTCAAGGGGTTGCGGTGACTCTCCAGTGGGATATTGGTGAAAAGTGAGTGGGCTTTATAAATGGCAAGCCCTGTGCAGGTACGCAGAACTTGATGTGACACTGTAAAGGACTATGGATGTGTGCTTTCTGAGTAAATTCATGCAGATGGGGTTCCCTGCTCAGGATGGCTAATGGGCTTAGAGGGTAATGTCTGAGAAGGGCTTTTCTACCAGTTGCTGAGCCACTTCTTCTGCCCATGCTCTGGATCTGTATAAACCTTCAGCTAGAGAATTAGGCTTTCATGCTGTGCAGTTTTGATCAGGATTATCTGAGCGACTATGGCTGTGTAGGCAAGGAATCTGAGTTCCCTCCACCTGCCCATCCTTTAAGAGTCAATCAGTGGATGCTTTGTGTAGTCAAACCTTCCTGGAGAAATTTTAAGGTTATTGTTATTCTACTCAAGTATAAAATGTTGTCCCCAGTACTCATTGATTTAGACTCTTTTTTTTTTCTTTTTAAATTTTATTGTTGTTGTATTACATGCATCCCTCTTTTAATGTAACACTAGACAATTAAATGCTTCATTGAAACTTAATATGATCGCCTGGAAAGAAGCAAGGATCAGGCAGAGTGTAGAAGACTACGTACATCCTTGGAAAGGATAGAGTCTCAGGCTCTCTCTCATTCTCTCTCTTTCTCTTCCTCCCACTTGGGGGTTGTGTCTACATGAGAAGAGGAGAGAGTAGTAGGGAGAATAGGAGGAGGGAGTGGGCATGTGCTATGTCTTGGAGATGCTCAGTTAGGGAGGAAAGGATGGATAAACTCGAGAGCTTCCACTTTTCACCCAGCTGCTCAGGCTATCTTTGATCCACCTTTGACTCTTCTCTTCCTCCTCACCAACTTTTCAAACAAAGCACTGGTTCTAAGTATAAAACACAGTCCAGTTTTGGAGGGTCAGAATCCATGTTGTTTCTCCTTGTACTCAGAATAACACCTATATACACTCTTTACCATGGCTTACAACATTCAATCTCTTTTGGGCACTGTATTCCTTTCTGAACTCACCTTCTCTCTTCCTTTGTCATATACATCTCCTGTCAAACACACCCAGTTTTTGTTCTTCAAGCACAGCAAGTTCATTCCCACCTCAAAGCATTTGTCCATGGGGTTCCTCTGCTTGGCGTTCTCAAAGCTACTTCTTTGCTGCCATTTACATCTAAACACACATTTTCCTTCCTCGGGAAGGTTTCTCTGATCCCTTTTTACAGTGTGTGCATGTCATTCTTTCGTGTCCAGTTGCCTTACCACATTTGGAATTTGTCTTATTTATGTGCTTGGTTCTTAATTGTTTCTCCTTTTAGAAGACAAGCCCTTTGAGGAAAGGGACCATATTTGTCTTATTCATGTTTGTATTGCTAGCACTTACATGAGGGCCTGATGATACATAATAAGTAATTCAATAAATGCTTGATAAACAAAAGGGGGCACAAGAGTGCATAGCCAAGGAGGAAAGCAGAGAAAAAATTGCTTTTCAGACACTTTTTGTGACCTTTTATCATTATTGTAGTTGTTGTTATTATTACTATTGATTTTAGAAAGAGGAGGGAAGGAGAGACAGAGAAAGACAAAGAGAGAGACAGAGACACAGATTTGCTTACTTATGAATTCAATAGTTGATTCTTATATGTGCCCTGACTGCAGCCTCAGCATTTAGGTTGATGTTCTAACCAACTGAGCTACCCAGCCAGAGCACTGTCGACCATCTTGTATGTAGTGCCCACCTGTGGACACTACCTATGGAGATATGACTGAGGAGCAGTGGCAGGATGGACAAAAGGACACCAACAAGGGCTGGCTCAGCCACTGGTGAACCTGAGGACTTGGTCACAGGCACCTGGGCCTTAGAGATATTCATGTCTAAATTTTTTATTTCATAAAGTATGTGGGGAATGGGTCTCAGAAAGCTTCAGGCACTTGCCCAACATCACACAGTCTGCTTCAGAGCAAGGATTAGAATCAAACATTGAATTCCAGGTCACTATCTTTTGCTCTGTACCTCACTGCCCTCAAGGCCTTAGGGTAGAGAAGAATGAAGCTGCTCTGTCAGAAAACTTAGAGAAGGTCCTTAGTGTATACAAAAGTAGTTGCCTGAATGGTGGAAGTTTAGGCAACTGGTTAGTGGTTAGCAGTTGGGATCTTTGCAACCATTCATTCCTTTTGGCCTCATGTCTCCCATGTGTGGGAGATGACATGGATATCTGTACTTGCAAGTCACAACTAAGTGGAATTTGAATATATGTTCCAAGAGGAAATAAAAATTATGAGATTAGACAGGATACTACAGGTCAGAAATTAAGGAATCTAATTCTTTGAAAAATGGGATGTTCTTTTGAGCCAGTGGCAAGAGACACAGTTAAGACCATAACGATGAAGATGAGGAGTGTTGGAAGGGCAACAGGACTTGCCCTAGGCTCATTTGTTCCAAATGCTCTTTTAAGCAACAAGTTTGGAGAGATGGACGGTCCCTTTCTGTACTGTGTGACAGAGTATCATCTCTCAGGGCTCCAGGGAAATAGGGAAGGGAAGGCTACACCTATTTAAAGGCAAGGGAAAAGTATGAGAATGGGTTACTTTTCCCAGCAGGTGGAAAACATAGGGCATCCCTTAATGTAACAGGCAGTGCAAATTGAAATATACCCAGATGGTTCAAAAAGGATGGGGAGATATACCTGGGGGCTGGGAGGTGAACAAACCTTTGAACAGAAGGCAGGGATGGTGGTAGACCACTCTTGGTAGATCACCAAGTCCAAGAAAGCCTAGGCTTCCCCTGGGTGGCAAGTTTTATGTGCTACTTGCAAAGCAAAGGCAGACAGGCTGCCCTCCAGCCTGCCTGTCCAATTCATTCGACTTCAATAATGGCAGCAACGATGATGGTAATAACAGAAAAACAGTATGAATCATGCAATTTATACTGCAGGGTACTTTAAACACATGAGTTTGTCAAATCTTCACCAGATACTATTGAGACAGATATAATTATTTCCCCTATTTTAACAGATTAGGAGATTGAGGCTGAGAAAGGCAGTAACTCACCAAAGATGCACAGGTAGTGAGCAGCACAACTAAGACTTGAACCCCCACTTTGAACCATTAGGCTACATGGCCTCAACGTGCAGAGGTTCTAAGATCATCTCTTCACTGAAAGGCAGTCTTGATGCTGCATCTCCTCTCCCATCCTTGAGTCAGTGCAGTGTTAACCTCCCATCATCCTCTCCCCAGCAGACACCCAGGCCCAGTCCTAGGTGCGAAACGTTGTTATAGAAAATGAAGCAAGCATAGGAGGAAGGGTGTGTTTGCACAACGGATTCCAGTGTTAAGCTCTTTTATTGAAAAGCTCCTGGCAGATTACGTTGAATGGCATTGTGTCCCTGCTTTTCAGGTAGTGGCCAGTCCAGAATATCTCAGGTGAGCATCCCATTCCCACTTACTGCTTCACTGGTGCTGAGAAGGATCCCAAGGAACCAGGTGGGGACAACTAGTATACCTAATTATGATAACTTGGGTCAACATAATGGATGAACTTTGCAAAATTCAATCCTACCTAGGTTCTCATATGACTGATTATAATTGGTGTTTTCATGAGGGATTAGGGAAAATAAGGAAGATGCTTTTATTTTCCAGAGGAGAAAAGAGACAGTGATCAAAGGATTGGTCTAATGAATGTGGTACCCAGGCCTCCCTATTTGTTTTTATTTTTAAGTATTCTATTTGTTTACTTTCAGAGAGAGGGGAAGGGAAGGAGAAAGAAATGGAGAGAAACATCAATGTGGTTGCCTCTTGTATGCCCCCAACTGGAGACGTGGCCCACAACCCAGGCATGTGCCCTGACTGGAAATTGAACCAGGGACCCCCTGATTCTCAGGCCAGCACTCAATCCACTGAACTGCACCAGCCAGGACCAGGCCTCCCTACTTGAATTAGACTCCTCATGCTGTATTTCCTCAAAGTGGTAACAGACAGGAATGTAAAAGGGAAAGGAAAGAGAGAGCAAGAAGAAGGAGAAAGAGGAAAAGGAAGACATGCAGGGAATCTAGAAAGTAAAAGAAAGAGATGTAAATGTTTGGGGGTAAAAAATAGGATGCTATGATCACTTCCTCAAGTGTTACTTCGAGAATGGGTTTTCATCATCTTTATGAATATGAATGTCTCACTTGAGGACCTAATTCCCTATCTCCTGTCAAAGTGGAAATCTATACTAGAGGTGACCAAGTATCATACCATAACTACAATGAAGAATCAAACTCTTCCCAGTTCTACCATTTTCCAGGTTCCACGAAAGCTTCCCACCCTTTCACATTTCATCACACTGTCTTCTTTGCTTGCAATGTCCCTGGTCATGAAGCAGTTGAGAGGGCCACTGACCTTCCCTGAGTCTATCTCCAAGGGGCCTTTCCCAGATTCTTCTTTCTGGAATAAATGTCCTCTTCCCTGAATTCTCCATTATCCTTAGATTGCACTGCTTTTCCAGAATTCATCATAGATCATGTTCTAGTATAGTATGTATCTGTGTCTTCTCCATTTGATTTTGTATCATCTTTGAAAGGCCAAGTCTTATCCTATTGTTTTGGGGTCTTTTGCCTCCCACAACACCAAATACACTGGTTCACAAAGAAGGTGCTCCATATTGTTTAAATGAGTAACATTTTTCAGTTGAAAGCATTTTAAAGATATATCTAGGACTTTATTTTTATAAAGGTGTCATAGCCATTAAAGAACCCAGTTATCTAGTCTGAGTCATAGTCCAGTCTTTGTTTACCCATCTCATTCCCACCCACTCCAAGGTTCTTGGAGGTCCTATGGGCTTGGGAGTCAATGATATGGTTCTGCATGAAGGTGAGGGCTAATTTCCAAGACAGTGTTTTCATTCTATTCCAGACTATGTCTAAAATGGTCATCCTAGGGAGACCTAGTGTAGGAAGACTCTCAGGAGAAAACTAAGAAGCACTCTGGGGTCTTCCTATATGAAAGCATGTGTCTAGAGTCCACAGAGTTACATCCTACTCCATGTCTACCTGAACAAGGCTAGCAGACAGGAAGATTTCCATTTCCAGAACTCAGGCATGTCCAAAAGGGACGGTCCTGGCAAGATCTCCTCCAAAGGGCTGAAGTGTGGGAGCCCAGAAGCCTGGGAGGTAAGCCCCACTTTTACCTCCTATTTAGAAGAGGGATAACAACTATAAAGTCCTTTCTGGAGGGAAAAGGAGAGCAGAGCTGCACTTTCTGAAAGTGCTGGAAATTTTCTCCCAACAACACAAAAGACAAGGTCCTGGCCAGGTATTTCTAGCCTCTGAACAAGGAGGCTTTGCTAAAGCATACCAAGCCCAGATAAGTCAGAAACTTGGAAGCCCATTCTCAGGAATCCAAGATTGGCACTGGCCACTTAAGGATATGGGCAGCTCAAAGGCAGTATTAGAGACATATTGGCTAAACACCTTTATAAAACCTCAGGTGCTTCTTGGGACACAGGTGCTAAATTTATCTTCTGTATGGAAATTTCTGGCCCCTGCTAAGGGCCAGTAGTATTATATGCCTGGGACCACCAGCTCTGGTTCCTAGAATTTGTCTCTTTCCCACGAGGAGTGCATCCCTCACCCTCTCCCATCAGTGTGTTATTTGGCATCTCTAATGACTTTTACTCCAATATTTCAGCTCAGGAGAAGCAAAAGGCCCCTGGGTTGAGTTGTCCAAGGATTTTCCTATCTCTATTTGTGCAGCACCTCATCCTTTTCTAGCTGGACTCATCATATACTTGGAGAGATGGTTTCCTTCGTCATGCTTTCAGACCCCTAGCCAAGGCCAGGGAAGCTGGCTTTACTCCCTGAAAGCAAAACCATGTCACAACCTGAGACAAGTCTGTCCTAAATGGATTAAGTTCCCTGGGCATCTATGATCAGGGCAGGGGTGTCCAATAGGAGGGATGGGGTTTCTCCTCCTCATGATGGAAGAGTAGTAGTTCTCAAGGTGAAATGTTGCAGAGCAGCTAAAAATTATACCAAACATTGGGGGCCATGGAGCATCCACGGACACCAGGAGACTCAGTTGCCCAACAGCTGCCTCGTTTCTACTCTGTATTTTGAGATTTCATGCAGAATAACCTGGATTGAAATGAATAACCGGCAAGGCCTATGAAGTTGGTCTTCTCTCATCCTTCTTGCATGTGAGCACCTTCTTACCTGCCTACCCTCAGTAGAGGGCCAAGAGGCTCATGGATCCTCCCAAGGTCATTGAGAAATCATTTTTTCCCAAGTACTACATTTTGGTAATAACTCATGCATCCATTCCAGAGAAGTGAGCGTGTCCCCTAGGTTTACAAATTGCCAGAAGGTGTGCATTCTTTAGGTTCTGTTTTTATTATATTGTGAACATTAGTACAAGGTTAAGTACACACAGAGACAGACATCAAAGGGCTACAGAGTGCATACACATGAACATACTTGAACATAGAGAAGGAGTACAGAGACACTGACAGAGCACACGGATACACACAGAATATAGGTAGTGGCCACAGGACTGCTGGCTATATCAGGCCCACATTGCTGCACAGAACAGAGCATTGGGTACAGAGAGCAGATGTCAGTGACAAATATCAATTAAAATCCAGTCATTTGTGTTACATTTGGCAACAACATACAAAGCCTTATTACATCTCCAAGGGGCAGAAGGTCTAGGGAAGCTCAAAGGGCTTTCTAGGACTGTCTCAAGGGCAGGCTTGGAGGGGAGGAAACAAGCAGGCAGACCACAACCATAACAAGAGGAGGAGGATGGACAGTCAGGCTGAGAAGCAGGAACAATGTGAGGAGTCAGAGAGGAGGGGGCCACATTCTTTCAGAACCTCAGTGATATCCAGAGGATCAAAGGCCTTCTCCATCTAGACACTTTGCCCTAGCCCCACCTCCACTCTCCAGCCCTGCAGAAGAAATCCAGGGGATGAAAACAACCAAGCAGGAGCCTGTTTTGTTTTGTTTAAGTACATTTGCTGACTGAGTTCCCAGTGCCAGACACTTGGCAAGGGCTGTCACCCCCATGCTGTGAGAACCACCTTCAAAGGTTCATGCTGTCAGTCTTGGGGTCTAGCCCTGGCTCTGCCATCAACCAGCTGGGCGACCTTGAACAAGTCACTTAGCCCCCCTGGGTCCCAGCTTCTTCATCGGTGTGGGAGGGCACTGGCTAGATGATCTCTAGACCCCTTCCAGCTCTTATAAAGGGAAATTCAGGTGAGTTTTAATAGCGCCTTTTTCTGAAGGAGAAATAAAACAAAAATAAATGGTTGAACAAAGGTAATCCAACTTTCCAACCACCCATCTACCCAGACCCACAGTCACCCCCAAAGAGTAGATCCTAAAACCCAACATTTAGACAGATACCTTGAGACCTAACTCAGTACCAAACCCATCCCAAGAAGCTACTTTCTGCTCAGGGCCAACTCTTCAGGATTAGCAGCAAACTAGTGTGTGCTCCTTGAAAGTAGAGATGATGTTGTATTTTCTTTGTAAGCCCCAGGACCCCAATTTATTGCCTGACAAATAGATAATACTTTAAGCCTTAACCATCGGCAACTTTTAAAAATCCTCACACAAGTGTTTGTTTATTGATTTTAGCAAAAGAGAAAAGGAGAGAGAGAGAGAGAAAGGAACATCCATATGAGAGAAAACATTGATTGGTTGCTTCCCATATGCACCTTGACTAGGGATCAAACCTGCAACCTAGCTAGGTATGTGCCCTGTCTGGAGATTGAACCTGCAACCTTTCTGTGTGTGCAAGACAATACTCCAACCAACTGAACCACCTGGCTCAGCAACTTTATACGTCTGAGTGGTTGGAATGAATTTCTGCAGGGTTTGAGGCAAACACTTCAACCTTTCCCTTTGTTCCTGAGGCTCAAGTAGTGGAACCTCAAATGAATTAAATAAGTAAGTAAGTAAGTAAATAAATAACTGACTAACTAAGGTGGAAATAAGGAAAAACAAAGTGATTTGGTATCAAAGAACACATACATGTCCCCTGGTCAATGATTGGCCAGGGAACACAACTATTCATTCCTCTGCTATCACTGTCTGTTTCCCCTTCCTTTCCTTTTCTGCCATTAAACGAGGGAACAAGATCCCTTTTGTTTTTGTCCCCTTGCTGTAGGCACCTTTGGGACTAAGAAGGGAATGCAATGGGAAGCTTCTTCTGCGACTGTCTCTGGGTGACAGCTGTCATCCTTCTCTGTCTTCGCCATTGCTCACTGCTCAGGAAGCACTGTACTGTGACTACCTGAATTCTCTTTGCTCCATGTCTTGTCACTTCCCTGGCCTTCAGCACCCACCCACTGCCTGCAGAGCCGCCACCCACTCCCAGGGATGGGATGGAATCATTCCGTGTTCTTTACTCCTAGTATCAAATAAGCCTTATCAATTCCTATCATCGGTTTTGAGCCCTTTAATGGTCACTGACATCTTGAAAATAACACTTCAGCCTGTATCCTTTTCTATATGTTGGAGGTTGGGGAGATCAGTAATTAAGTATCTGGCCACTGAGGTCAAACAGACCTGAATTGGGGACTTGACTCACCACCTACAGGTTGTGTGATCACAGCCAGTTACTTAACTCTCTGGGGTTCAGCTGCAAACAGGGGTGAATGAGAGCCCCTAAAACACAGTACTTGTTGAGACTGAAGGAGGCCATACATACGGAGTGCCTACCATGATGCTTGGCACACTGCACACCTTAAAGATAAAATAAATAAAAACAGGTCTTTTGGCCTTGCCTCCCAGTAACCCTGTAGACTCAAGTATAATCTATAGTACACCTATAGTGCCCCAGAAAACCCTGAGGTAATGAACTAGCTACATGGAGCTACTGAGTACTTGAAATGTAGCTGGTGCAACTCAGGAAATAAAAGTTATTTTTATTTCATTTGAATTAATTTAAATGTAATTTGCTACATGTGCTTAGTGCATACCATATTGGACATATCCAATGGCTATATGGAGATGTGTGTGTGTATACATACAACACACACACACACACACACACACACCCCTGGGCCAGTGAATGACTACCTCTATATCTTTGCTGTACACAAAAGAAGGGCTGGCCTCTTGAACAAACCAGGGAAAGTGTGGTATCAAATGTCCTAGATTGGGTGTGTCCAACCTTACGCTACATGGAAACTTGGGCAGGGCAGTTCACAACTATGCCTCAGTTTACTCACCTATAAAGTCAGGCAGTTGACCAATGTTCCAAGATCCCTCCCATCCAGGGCTGCTGCATACACTAGTACAGACAGGAACACACTCCCAGAGACTACAATATGAGGAGTGCCCCTGGAGTTGTGTGACCTCACACTCTTGCTTCATAGCTAAATATTCTAGGGCTTGACAAGACTGATTTTCTGAGCTGCCTCTTCTGATACCCCCTGCAAGTCAGGAGGGGCTTCCAGGCCACCTCAGAATGCAGCCTGTGTGGGGGCTGGGGACAGGGGCAGGTGGGGAAGAGTGCATGCATATGTCATTAGGTCAGATTCCCTCTGCTGGGGCTAACATGCCCAGTTCCCCACCTTGGTCTCAGATTGCAGACACTGCAAATGTTTAAAAGGAACTAACATAATACATTGCCCCCTGTTAAAGCACTGAATGAGTGTACATGCAGTCTTAGTAGCACTACCACTGTCTCACAAATTAACTCAATCTAAAGTGCTAACTACCTGAGAGCTGCTTTGCTAAGGCACCTGTCAGGGCTAGAGCAGGTAACCTAGGTAGGACCTGGTTGGGGGCGGGGGTGGAGCTGAGGTTTATGCTTGTGTGTGTGCTTGTGGGGTGCATGCAGAAGTACTTTAGAGCATCCTGGAGGAGGGGACAATGGTGCTTCACAGCCCAGTGCCTGGGTGGTTCCTAACCCCACAGGAGGATGGATGAAGCTGTTGCTGCTGCTGCTCCTCCTCCTCCTCCTCTCAGGGTCCTGAAGTCTCTCCCAATTCTGTGATGCAATGAATCCTCGACCCAGAGAACTTCCTGCTCCAGGGTGAACCCTGGGGTTTGCATCCTTATCCTTTTCAGAAAAGAAGCTCAGTTGGTTAGAGGGGAATTATGCATCTGTAGGAAGCCAGTGCATGTGTGGCTGCTAAGGGGTGCAGCCACAGCTGTTGCCAGCCAAACCCCTGGGACCCCCAGAACTTGTTGGTGACAGCAGGACAGCGTGACTGCAGCATCCATCCCTTCCTTCCTTTCTCCCTCTTGGTAATAATAATGACAATGAAGTAAAAACCACAAACATGTATTGAGTGACTAGCCAGGCCCTTGCTAAGCCCTTGAGACCCATCCCCTCACCGAATCCAGAACCAGTCTTCTATAGCCTGGGGGGTGTGGGCTCAGGAGGTCAAGGGATTCCAGCAAGGTCGCACATTTTGTTCGTGTTTGATCTGGAATTCCACAACCCAGTCTCCTCCCCTCCCCTCCCCGTCCCCTCTCCCTTCTTGTTCTTTTCTTCTCCTTGTTGCTTTGCCCATTCCCCCACTTCTGTCTTGGGGGAAGGCAGATTCTGGCCTGCCCTATGGGGGACAGAAACTCACAGATTGTAACAGAGTGTGTGAGAAAGAACAAGGAGTGAGTGTGTGTGTGTGTGGGTTGTCAGAGGGACCCGGGGAAGAGGGGTAAGCTCAGGGAAGGAGGGGCCATCAGGGAGGAACCTAAGGGAAAATGCACCCCACTATTTGGTGTGGCAGCCCTGGTTTCCCCAGTACATCCCTCCCATGGGTTCCATTTGTGTGGCAGAGAAAGGGGAAAGGAGAGTGATGGACTGCTAGGCTAGAATTTTTTATTGTTTATGCTATTACAATTGTTCCTGGTTTTTCTTCCCTTTCCTACCTTAGGCTAAAATTTATAAGTTCTATGCCCCTTTGTCGAACGAACTTTTCTTTCTACAAACACTGTTTTTTAAAAAACACTACCCAAAGATATGTTTATTGATTTTAGAGAGAGATAAACGTTGATGTGAGAAGCATTAATCAGTTGCCTCCTGTAGTACACACCCTACCCAGAGATCTAGTGCACAACCAAGGTATATGCTGGCTGAGGGTGGAACCCACAACCTTTTGGTGCATAGGATGCTGCTCCAACCGAGCCACCTGGCCAGAGCCAACCACTGTGCTTATTAAACACTTCTTGGGAGCTGAGGGATGAATATATAAAGAGAAATTCTGTAGCTGGAGGCAGGTGAAAGGCAACCATACATTGATCTCTCTCTCTCTCTCTCTCTCTCTCTCTCTCTCTCTCTCTCTCTGCATCTCTTCCTTCCTCTCTCTCTAAGAATAATAAATTTAAAAAATCTTAAAAAAAATAAAGTCTAATACCTATTCCCAAGGTTTCAAATCTGGGCTAGGAGCAGGTATACCCATTGACTTGCGCTGTAAGCCAGCAAAAGACAAGTGTGCTTCAGCAACACTTCCCAAAGGACAGAAATGAAGGGAGGGTCTTATAAGGAATGAGAAGTTAAACAGGCCAAGGAGCCCAGGGTCATGGGAAATATGACTAGTGACCATTTGTGGCCAGCTTTGGGGTCAATGGAAAAATTTAGGGCAAATGTATGATAGAGTATTATTGGTTCCTGAAGTGGCGGTCCCCCAGTGGTCTGACAAATCTGCTGCTGTACTCAAGGCCAGCAGCCTGAAACACCTGGGAAAGCTTCTCTGAGTATCTGGGGTCCCAGCCTCCCGGGGCTAGCTGGGACCTCACAGCAGCCTGTCCTACAGCCTCCCTGTTCCACCCGCATCTTGCCACAGCTCCACTTTCTCCTGACAGCAGCCAGAGCAATTGCTTTCACCCATACATCGGATCACTTCCCTCCCAGCCCTTAGGCTTGATGAAAATCAGGGCACTTGCAATGACAGCTGAGATACAAGAATTTTGCAGGCAGTTTCAGAACCTGAGCCAAGCTGGTCTTCCACCACCTAGGGACTAATCACAGGTTCCTATCCCTCATCCATTTTTGTTGCCCATGATGCTCCCTTCTCTTCTCTACCCAGGTCAAAGCCCCAGGGCATTCCCTATCAGACATGGCCCCATGGAAAGAATCTTGAGGGGCCTGACTTAGGCCAGGGGTCTTGGGACTCTACCTCCTGAAGTCTATGGTTCAGTGTATGCAGTGATGGCGGTGCAGCATGCAAACTGAATCTGGCCTGCAAGGTTATTTCTTCAGCCTCTATTGTTTTATTTTTATTATTATTTAAATTAATTTTTTTTTCAGTGGTTGATTCTTGTATGTGTCCTGGCTGGGGATCTAACCTGCAACCTTGGTCTATCAGGATGACCTTCCTACCAACTGAGTTGTCCAGCCTTCATTGTTTTTAAAAGTTAGGAACTTGTATACAAAACATGGATTCTTGACTTCTCTTGAAAAGTGAGAAGATACAGTCACACAGGAAATGATTGGAGAAAAGGAAATAATGGCTGGCTCCTTTAAATGGGACTATGCTTTCCAGTTGCCATAATCCCCGTCACTCCTTAGTGGTTTCCACCTATCCCACTTCATCCCATTCTATGCCTAGCTCTTGTAGCACTTGAGTTTACAGCCTAGTCTGGGGCAATGCCTTGGTAACTCTTAGAGAGCTTGCTTTGAAGTCTCATCCATTATGGACTGAAGGGTATTGAAGGATCTTCAGGTGGCAGAGGATTGGTTGGGATAAAAGCAGTGTAAGAAAAGGGGCCTTTTTCTCTGGACCTGGAAATACCTGGTTAGAAACCCTTGCTTAGCAAGTAGGGAGATCCAGTTGGTTCCCAAGAGATTACACCTAGAAAAATCTTAAGTTTTATAGCTCATGGGTGAGGGAGCCTGGCTCTCTCTGACACCAAGGCTCATGCTATTGTTTGATGAATACACCCCAAAGACTTAACAATGGACAAGATGCTTCCACTCTGAGAATTCCCCTGGACATTCTGTGAAGTCCAATACAGACCAATTTATATGGCCTTACCTAGACTTTTCCTGGTTCTAGCCTAGGATTTCCCATGTTTCAGGGACACCTCATTCCTGGGCAAACTCAGAAAGGTTGGCCTCCGGATCAAAAAGTATGTCACCCTCAGCCCCATGGATCTTCCATTTGACTGTATACTGGATGCTTTGAACAAGATTAACGGCTGGCTCCCAACTCCATCTAATTGATCTAGACTGAGGACTGAGGACCAAGAGTTTTAAAAGCTTCACATATGATTCTCATGCATAACCATGGCTGAGTACCACTGGCTTAGCCTGAGGAGCCCAACCCAACACTGTTGCCAGGCATCCTGTTGCCTGCTCACCTTTGTCCATCTCCTCTGTGATATGTGATTTATAATAAGAAATATATATATTTGGTCACCTTCCCTTTTTCTGGCACAGAGCTCCTAAAATCCTGGAATTTGCTAGGAGAGGAGAGTGGTAAAGGCATCTTTTGATATGTTAATGAGATGACTTTTGGGCCTCACCTAAGGTTGGGGAATGGTTGCCAGGAGAACACCCCTGACCTACTGGGAAGGGAGGGTACAGGTGGAATCACCTGGTGCAGCTGATGATTTAATCACCAGGGCCTGTGTAACGAAACCTCCCAAAAAACCCAAGAGAGGGTCAGAGGGCTTCCTGTCTGGTGAACAGGTAGAGGTGCTGGGAGAGCAGACTGCTCGGAGCCGGCATGGAAGCTCCCATCCCTTTCCGATATGTTGCCCCATGCTTCTTGTCCATCTGCCTGTTTCTGGGTTATGTCACTTTATAATAAATTGGTAATCTAGGGAGCAAAATGTTTGAGTTCTATGAGCCACTCAAGCAAATTAATGAAACCTGAGGGGGCTGGGCATAGGATCCTCCCATCCACAGCTGGTGGATCACAGCACAGGTGACAACCTGAAGTTGCAGTTGGAGTCAGAAGTGTGATGTCGTGTGTGTGGTGGGGAGGGCTGTCCATAGCAGGACAGAGTTGAGACACTGGGAACTTGGGGGCAGCTGTCCATTTCCATCCCAATGATTTTTACCACAGCCCCTCAGTTCCCATGCGTGAGTCTCTGGAAACACTTTTTCTCGACTGTGAAAGGACCTCATTCCCACCAACCATGCTGAGGGACAGATCAGAGCCTGCTGAACCCGTCTTCTGTGTGGACTGGAATGAGAGCTTGTGCAGCCTGACTTAATTGCTATTTTTCCTAATTATCAGATTTAATCACTACCTCTCTGGTGAAATAATTTTTGACTCAAATGAAAAATTAATATAAAAAAGGAATAATTAGGGAAGAGAGAAAAGGGAGAACAGAATTCAGCAAAGGAAACATTTTTAAATGTGCTTTTTTATGTATTTCACTTGAATTATTATTTTTAAAGATTTTATTTATTATTTTCAGAGAGAGGGGAAGGGAGGAAGGCAGAGAGGGAGAAAGACATCAATGTATGGTTGCCTTTCACCTGCCTCCAGCTAAGGACTTGGCCGGAGACCTGGCTTGCAACCTGGTTATGTGCCATGGCTAGGAATCGAACCAGTGACCTGTGGTTTCCCAGGCCAGCACCTTATCCACTGTGCCACCGGTCAGGGTTGTGTTTTTTTCTGTTTTTGTTTTTGTTTTTTTTGAGCACAGTGAAACATTATTTTCTTTTTCATTCCATCTATCTAACAGAAACCCCAAGGCCTGGGTCCCTGAAGGACTGCTGCCCTATCTGCCATCATGGGGTCAGGGAGGAGGCCAGGACCTCTGGGATCCATGAGGTTGGGAATCCCCAGCCCCAAGATGCCTCTCCTGCTTTGGTGCCTGGCTGATCCACTGTCTGTGTGTATCCCCTGGACCTGGCTCCAGCTGATGTGTCTGAGGTGAAGCACCTGCAGCTTCTCTTGAACCATGGAGTTTTCAGCAGGTGGAGGGAAGGAGACTGGGAGAGAGGAGAGAGAGAGAGAGAAAGAGGCCTAACAAGTGGCAGTTACTTTTTCCCTTGCAGGAATCATATTTAGCTGACCAGCTAAGAGGGCTCCTGAACTCACAACAAAGCCAAAGTTTTTTACATTCCTTAATTAATAGAAAAGTTAGGTCCTGGCTGGTGGCACAGTGGATAAGTCACCAGCCTTGGAACCCAAAGGTCGCTGGTTCGATTCCCCACCCAGGGCACATAACCAGGTTGCAAGCCAGGTCTCCAGCCAGGTCCTTAGCTGGAGGCAGGTGAAAGGCAACCATACATTGCTGTCTCTCTCCCTCTCTGCCTCTCTCCCTATCTTCTCTCTAAAAATAATAAATAAAATCTTTAAAAAAAAAAAAGAAAAGTTAAACGAATGTTAGCATTTGGGGAATCAGGGAAGGGTCCCACATGCCAGAAGGTGGACGAGGTGGCCAAGGGTAGACAGGCCAAGTTCCTGCTTTCCTTCCGACCAATGACAGGATTCTATGATTGAGGTTGGCATGACTGAGAGACATTGTGGGAGAGAAGACACTAGAAAGAAATGGAAGCCTGTGAAGAAAGTTCACTATGTGTGATAATGAAGAGGCAAAAGGAAGAGGGGAAGGGGTAAGGGGGCTTGGAACTTGGGAACCCCAAGACTGCCTGAATACAAAGATACCCTGAGCTAGAGTCTGCTTTGGGTGTGCATGCAGGGCACTGGGCTTTGGGGAGAAGGCTGCACTGGCCTGAATCTATCATCAGGTAAAGGGACACCTGGGCAAAGGGATGCTGGATCTTGACACACAAAATGGTGTGTCGCAAAGGGGCAGAGTATACAGAACACATGGGGTTTGTTGAGCCCCACCATGAGCCACAATGTAGACTAGACAATTCTATGTGTCCAGCACTATCCTAATGTTCTAGATGACAGAACTGCAGCTTAGAAGGGTTAAGCAGTGTGCCTGAAGTACATACCCACTGTTAGTAAACCAATGCCTTTCTGATTCCTAAGCCAGATCACCTTCTAGGTATCTATTGCCAAGGCTTGCTGGCCCACATGATCATGCTTTTTACCAGTCAGTGTCAGGGACCATTTGACTCAATGTTCCTGCAGTGACAGGTATAATAACAAAAGAAACATTTTGGAATCTGTGCTCTCAATCTTCTGTGGCCTTTTAACATTTCAGACTGGTCATCACTCCTTTTTTGGGCATTCTTGAAAAACTCCAAGCCGAACTTAAAGACCCAGGCTGGATGCCCCTCCCTCACCTCACCACACATGCATCCCCCATCCAGGGCTCAGCACTTCCCAAAACCTGTAACAATGTCCTTGGAATTGCACTTTGTTGGAAGCTAACCTCTGAGTTGGCATTTAAGTCCCTGCACATGGGGCTTAGTGGGCCCTTCCAGCTCTTCCTCCCATTTCTCCTCCAGGTGACAAGGGATCTGTTTACTCAAAATTCTCTCCCTTACCAGATGCAACTCCTACTGGCAAAGTCCTCATTTAGGCCATTATTTACACAAAGCTCTCTTGGTTCATTCTGCTGACGACAGGGCTCTCCCTCTATGTGCCTCACTTGGTAGGTTAGTGAGCCCGGCCTGCGCCCCAGGTCCTCGGTGCCGTGGTCCTAGCTTAGTCTTCTAGAGAATCCTGTGCTGGGACACTGCTCTCCGGTGGGCTGAAAGGACTCCAGAGGAACCCAGTAGGACACCCCCACTTCCACCTTCCATGGTCAGGGAGGCTAGGATCTGGCGTGACCCCATCTGTTCCTGGAGTCTCAGCGAGGTGTGTCTGCATAAGCCCCAAAGCCACTGGTAAGGCCCTTTCTCTTCACTGGGCTATCTGTTGGATGGATGAGGTCATGAAATTTGAAATGCATCTACGGATGAACATTTCTCCCTGGGCTTCTTAGCCTCACAAAAATTCATAAACAGACACCCCTCTGTGTCCCCACTACCCTCACCACTCACAAACAATCTGGAGGAAGCAAGACAGGAATGTCAGGAAGGTCTCTGATCCAGGTCTGACCACCCACAGATGGGGGTCAGGCTGCCTTCCCTTCTCCCCGCGGTGGACATGGGTCTGTAGTCACCACCTCTGGCTGAACCTCTCCAGGGTAGTAAAGCATGTGGGCTCAGACACTGCTGGAGCAGAGGGTGAATAATTGGAATTGCTTCCGACTTAATTAGACTCCTATTAAAATCACACTCCTTGAAACTTGCAGAAGCAGTGTAGGGGCCCCTATCTCTCCCTCCTTCATGATCTGTGCTGCTCTTCTCATTCCACCCAAGTCCAGACATCCTTCCTCATCTTGTCTCCTCTTTCTCCTTCTGTCTCCACATTCTCAAGATGGATGTCTAGGAAGTCTCCACAGCCTCGAGCTATGCATCTATTCCGTCTTTCTGCTCAGGAGCTATGAGCACAGGCCAAGGCCTTGACATGCTTTAGTTGTGTGAAAACTAGAACAGATTGCAAGAGGGGTGTCCTTCAGCCCCCAGCGGCTCCTTGTATGCAGGCCTTGTATGTGTATTTCCAACCCCCTTCCAATAGATAAAGAAGAAATGCCCTCGATGGGTAGTTTAGCATCCCTGTGGCTGAGGATAGGAGCTATAGATAAAACCACTAATTTTGTATGTTTCTAAGCCAGGGTTTCTCAATTGCAGCACCATTGACATGTGGGGGCCACATAATTCTTTGCTGTGTGTGAAGATGGCTGGGTGACATTGTCCTCCTCATTGGAGGATGTTATCAGCATGTCTGATGTTTACTTGAGAGAAGCCAGCAAACTTACTTACTCCCCACTCCTTCCCCATTGTACTACTCAAAAGTGTCCCAGCTTGGGAACCACTGTCTAAGCTTAGCTGCATCTGTGTGGTTGACATAGCAGCACACTGGCCTGGTGTTAGTGCCCTGCCACTTGTCAGCTCCCACCCTGGCTTCCTACACCAACCCTTAGGTATGCTGAAGCTCTCCCAAGTTTTGTTTTGTTTTGTTTGTTCACTTGACAAATGAAGCCATTGCCTCCTTTGCAGGATTAATTTGAAGAAAAATGAGATGCAAACTATAAAGCACCACATCACATTACAGAAAACATATTTAACTACACTATGTTATTATTATATGTAAATAAGACTAAATCTGAATACTCAAGGGAGAGTTATTTTTAAGTGATGATAGATAAGGCACTCCAGAAATTCAGTTGATTAGATTGGTGGATTTGTGAAAAACAGTTTAAAGGGGGGAAGGGAAGGGCTCACCAGTCAAGTGGGAGAAAAAGAAAAACATGAAAGCAAGTGCAAACAGAAGAATGTCAGGGTCCTGTAAAGCTCTTGCATAAGAGGCCAGCAGTTGGTCTGGGGCAGAATTCTCCCCAGCTGGAGGGAATGATCCGGGGAGTCAAGGAAAGGATGTGTAGCTCACGGTTGAAGGGAGAGTGCAGCTACACGGCAGGGTAGTAAGGCATCAGGTGAGACTTCTCAGATTATCAAGGGGAGTGAGCAAGGAGGGTCCCTGAAGGAGGATCCAGACCAGGTTAACACACCTCAAATTAAGACCATAAGACGGCTTCTGAGACAGACTTGGCAGGGTGCAGCATGGATATTGCTGACTCTGATCCCCAGTGTCCACCATCCCTTCCCCTGGGAACAGTACCCTGACTTTTCTTTAGGGATATCACTCATTTTCCATTTTCTGTCCATGTGGCTTCAGGAGTGGGTATGAATAACCTATCCCACTGCAGTGACAGATTCAGGGATGGGTACCTAACCATGTGAGGCTGATCAAAGCCAGTGAGTATCAATTCTGGGATGTTATCGTACATCTCTGGAAAGAATGCACTCTCTATAGAGGTTGCTAAGTGGAAAGATGAAAAGGAGCCTGTCAGAGAAGGAAGTCAACACAGAATGAAGCAGAACAGAGAGCAGAATACTGATGACTCCATCTTTAAACCTAGATCCAGCCATGCCTGAACTCCAATACCCCCGGATTTTTCAGTAAAATGAGGCCACAAATTCTTTTTTAAAGTCCAGTCTGAAAGTTGAAGGAGTCTTTATAATATACTATAGAGAGGCAGTGTGATAAATTGGCAAAATGGTTGGTTTAAGAAGCAGCAATTGTAATCTTGGCTGTAAGAAGTCATCTCACTTCATTTTCTCATCTATAATATAAGTATATTGAACAAGATGGTGTTGAAGGATCCTTCCAATTACCAAAGATGATGATTCTGACCACTTCATTACCAATAATCACAGCCTACTTATCGTGAGCACTACACTTTCATTGGAGCCATTTACTGGACACTGTTCAGCTACTGTGTGCAGCTTTTAATTATCTACGGGGTCTGTCCCAAAAATACTGGCCATACACACTGTTTTAATTATATCAACACTGGCTCAATACTTTCAGGACAGACCTTGTATTGTCCAGAAAACTGAGGGCTCACAGGGCAAGGCTGTGCATCAGGAAAGTTTTTCTCCATTATTGACATAGCTCTCCTTCTGCTTCTTTTGTCTCAGTGCTGTCTACCAAAGCACAAGCTAATCTGATGACAGGCCTTTGCCCTTTATTTTGCAACCTTGGCAAGCACCTAGTCAGTCTCCTGATAACCTTCCCTGAGGCACTTTATGACCCTAAGGGCATCTGGCCTGAAGGTGAGTTGTCACTTGTGTCTTACTATCAAGAAGGGTCACATCCCTTAGACTCCAGGTCTTCAGGAGGGGGCAATGCAAGCTAATTTTATTCCAAACTGAAATTCAAAAGGGACTGTCAGACCAAATAAGATATTCACAAAAGGGCCCTGGCATTAGCAAATTGCTAATTGAAATGTTTTCCATCTTGAAAGAGGGGCATTAGTACACTGTGGCTGAGGCTAATTCTATTATTTGGAACTCTTATCAGCACAATCTTCTGGCTGGAGTTGAATCTCAGGGGTGGATTACTGCAGGGGGCTGCTTTTCATTCCTGCTCTCCCTGCTCTCTACCCTTTAATGAGTTTTCCTGGGTCCACAGCTAGATCAGGTCAAGACTATAGCCAGCTCTTCCCTTGCCTCCAGCCCTACTCCCAATCAAATCCCACACCATTCACAGGGGGAGCTATTTGTGATTAATAATGATAAGCTAGTCAGAAACTTTACTTTGCAAATAGTGGAAAACAGCAATAGAAATCTACTTCCCACCCTAATTTTCAGGCTTTAATTAACACAGTGAATTGTCACATCTTCTGGCTGCCCAAGAGGGAGGAAGGAAACTTGCTACAACTGGAAGATTCATTCATTCATCCATCCATCCATCCATCCATCCATCCATCCATTTTTATGGCTCTTGGTGCTTCCATATAGTGAAGGTGGTGATGGTCTACCTGTGCTATGCAAGCCCTGTTCATGCCTTGTGGTTGAACAGTGTTGCCAGTGTTTTCCCTAAATTGGTGGTCAGTAGACTTTCTGTAAAGGGCTGCTGTGAATATTTTAGGCTGTATGTTCTCTGTCACAGCTATTCATCTTTGCCATTGTGGCTGGAAGGCAACCATAGATAATATACTAACAAATAGTGTGGTTCTGTTTTAGTAAAAATTTATTTACAAAAGCAGGTGCATCAGATATGGCTCCTGCCTAGACAACAACTCATTGAGTTACTTGGTCTACTAAACTCAGTAACAATCTATGTCCTCCATGCCCCTTCCATAGTGGTTTTTGGATAGCTACCTTCCTGGAGGAATAAGAGGGCAACTGATGGAGACAAGGAGAGTAGATGAGAAAGCCCTTGAAATTTCTCTTAAGACCCAGATACCAGAGTTTAGGGTGAAGGAAGAATGATGGGAAATTCTTCCTCAATGGGACTATTTCTGGTCTCACCTTGGGTGGTGTCATGGCATGTGCAGGGTCCTTAAAGATAACAGGGCACAGAGCCCACCTTGGGTTGGGGTCTCTGACAGCCTATCTAATTGATTCTGCTGGTTGTTCCACTATGTAGTGTATATTTATTCATTCAACTCCTGTTTCTCTCCCGCATATTTATAGAAGAGGTGTTTTGGAATTATTTGTTGAATGTATGCCAACTATGCGTCAGGCCTTCCTTGTGCTAGGCATTCTGGGTTCAGCAGAAAAAGACAAGTAAGTCTCTGGTCCCATGGAGTTCACAGAGTAGCAGTCAAAACAAAAAGAAACAACAATTCCATGTGTTAAATGCTGGGATAGTGCTAAGCAAACAGTAGTATGGAAGATAGGCAAGTTCAAGTCCTGGCACTGACTGGAGAGGGGATGATACACAGACACTGAGACCCTCTCTCTTTCTGGGACAGAATTCCAGGGCACAGAATAAATTACTCACTTCCAGATGGTTACCTGAGGACCAGTGAGCTCTTTCACCTGCCTGGGAATGACAGTGAGCTGAGGCAGAGGCCTTCTGATCACGTTTGTAGAAATGAAGAGAGGCCCATTCAAGAAAAAAAAAAAAAAATCAAAAACCTCCCCTTATTTGCTTCTTACAGCAGTTTTTGTTTATCTCATTATCTCCCAACCTGAAGAACAGGACCATCTGGCATGCGGGCATGTTAACAAGATCATAAATTAGGAGGAGAAATGAAGCCAGATTTCCATAATGGTCGCAAGACAGAAATCAACAGTGCTGGGACAGGATTTGATGGGAAGGTAGGGTGGGAGAGAGGGAGCAAAATGAAAATGCCTCAGCACATCCAGTCTGAATGAAAAACACACATCCAGAGTCATTTGGAAGGCGTGTTTTAGAAAAAGTGCTGGCAAAGCATCCCTCCTGCCTTTCTCCCCCTTCAATTCCTCTTCCTGTTATTGAGGAATGGGGCCAACTTGAATCCCCTCATTCTTGTAGGTCGTTATTCCAATTATTGGAATAATTGTGTGAAAACTCCCCCTGCTTATTCTTTCACATAGGAAGTCTTGCCTGCCCAGGCACAAGGACATGAGGCTGCATACCTGGGCTAGAGCTCCAGTCACCAGCTCTTTCTGAGATTGCTAGTGCATCCTGGAACTCTGTGCCTTGCTTGGACCTGGCAAAGGCAACTGAAGGTCATTCATGAGAGAGGACATTATCACCACAGCCTGGATGCTGAGGGTCACAGGACAAGGGCAGAGACTGCTCCCCCACAGTGCCCAACGTGAGCACACTGAATGCCCTAACCTACAGTCTCTGGGGTCCCTTCCCCTCTCTGACAGGGCTTCTCCAGCCTGTGCCTACCTCTTTGTGAAGGTTCATCTAAAAAGGCCCTTTTTCTTCTTTTGACCTGGCCTGATACGAGAAGTGGCTACATCTGCTTTTAACATATGGGGAGTCAAAGATAATTTTGTGCTATTGATCATACTTATGGAGGGTCATCAGGGAGAGAGGGTAAAATAACAAACTCTTTCAATTGGAAAGTAACATCTTAATGGGATCACTGTGATGATTTTATATAGCATACAGCTCCAATGTTGCCTGCAAATTTATCTCTGCTCTGCTTCTCTTTAGAGGGTAGTTCATTGATCAATTCTTTATTTCTTCCATGATTTTTCACCCATTCAGGCATTTAAACCTTTTTGTAAAATATTTTATTTATTATTTCCAGAGAGAGAGGAAGGGAGAGAGGCAGAGAGGGAGAGAAACATTAATGTATGGTTGCCTTTCATCTGCCTCCAGCTACAGACCTGGCTGGAGACCTGGCTTGCAACCTGATTATGTGCCCTGACTGGGAATCGAACTGGTGACCTTTGGGTTCACAGGCCAGTGCCTATCCACTGAGCCACCAGCCAGGCCATTCATGTATTCTTTAAGACTCACTATATAGTCAAATGTTGTAAATATCCATGGTCACAAGAAAAAATATTTTGACCTCTTTGTAGGTTAGTGATATATTATTTATTTAATTTTTGAATTCTGGATTGCTCCAGAATTATTATTATGGCCTTATTATTTCTGTCTTTTCTTCAATTCTAACTATTTTGGCTTTATATATTTTGATGTAATATTATTATCCTCATGAAGAGATAGGCCTATTAGATCTTCACTATAGATTATTTGCTTCACGAATAAAAATTGATTATGTCCTGTATATGTACATATAGGATATAATCATAGAATTGCTAAAATTTTGCAACACAACAAAAAGTATTTTATTCCAAACTGACTAAAAAGTAGGTATGATTTTTCATCATTCATACTTGATGGCTGTTGTTGTATTGGCCGTTGTAATTTTTTAATTTAACAACCAGAGGTAAGAGAGGTCAGTGCCTCTGACTAAATAGTCAGTTACCGCATATTTAAAAAATTCTTGTGGCACATTGGTTGATAATCACCGTTAGATGCTGAAATTTTGGTCCTGTTTAATATTGATAAATGATTATCTTTATGATGTTTTTTCTTTGCACTCAAGGATCATATTTGCATTGTTTTGTAATTGTGTTGACAATATTTCTTAGACTTGTATGTTTAAGGAATGCCATAGTCTTCTCTTGTGAGTTCTCTGGCTCATCTTTTTTTGGTTGTCAGGTATACGTTTTTGGAACTTTTAGATATCTGAGAAAGGCTCTGTATTGCCTTGAAAAGGAGACAACAGCTTGGATGGCTGGTTTGTTTTTGGCTGAAAACCTTTCCCTTACTGGTGTAGCATCCCCCCACCCCCATAATTATTATTATTTTTAGCTTCTCTCTTCTGGAATTTGCATCATCTTACATTATATCTCCATGATAAATCTAACTGTGTTGCATCTTTTTTTCTTTTTAAATTACTTGTCTAGACATTTGTTGATTTCTTTCTATACCCTTGACACTAAAAAATTAAATTAAATTTAAAAATCAACAACTATGGAACCTGGGGAACCCATTCCATCTACTCATTTGAGTCTTTCTAAATTCCAAAAAGTTTTCTCTGTCCTATTTTACCCTTTATATTGATTTGATTCCATTCAAAAGAGTGAGTTCCCCTTTCCCTTCTTCAGGGGCTCCCTTTATCTGCATGTTGGCTTTTACTCTCTGAACTGAAGCCCCAACATCTTTGCTGTGCCACTTTCTATCTGTTACTCCTTTTTGTTTCACCACTTGGGCAGCACCTCCAGCTTGCTCTTCACATCCCTGCTGACATTATTTTATGGAATGTGTCTTGCTCCTTGCCACTTCCAATGCCAACTCCAGTGTTGCTTTCCTTGGTTCTTTCCTGAAGCTATCATGCCCTTAAAAACATCTTCAGTCTGTCATTTCATTACCCCTGTTTTACTTCACATGTTATTAAGTGTATGGTCTCTCCTCGTTCAATTAAAACCAATGTCCTTTTATATTTACGTATGTTGTAAATATTTTAAAATCATTTCTATCTCTAATTCTTGAATACTATGTTTATCTTTTATATGTTCCATATTTTAAATACACAGCATGGGAAGAGTAGGTTTACAGTTGTGGATATGCACAACATAGAGTTTATTCATGTATTATTATTTATTATTGTTTTATTCTACACATGAAGAACTGTAAACCTACTTTTGCCCAACCCTGTACTTCAACCCCCATAACTGGCTTATCTTGGAGTGCCATGACCATCTCAGCCTGGAACAGCTGCAGAAATCCTACTGTAAGGTCCTCCTTGGAGCTCTCTGTTCTGTCCTGGATGCTTCACCCACTCAGACCCTTAACTGCTATAAGTTTACACACAGCTGTGTGCAGTTCCAGCAAGGGTAGACTGTGGTGACTGTCATTTTTTTTATAGCAAAGGCTTAGTTTTTTCTGTCCTATAAGAAAGAGTGTGTGTGTGTTGTGGGGGAGGGGGTCAAAACCCTTCTTGGAGCCCATGTGGAGGGCACATAGAGGGAAGACATTGCCATGGGGACAGCGCTGCACAGAGTCAGGGAAGCCTGGCAGAGAGGGAGGTCTGTGGCTTCAGGGTGAACCTGGCTATGCCCTACTGTCTGGGTTGCTTTCTGGTATGGTGGCACATTACCTGCATAATTTTTACTTATCCTTTAGATTTCCTTTCCTTCCTTCATTCACTCATTCAATGAAAGTTAGTTATTTGATATATTCAACCAACTTTTTGAGTTAAGTGCCAGACATAGTGCTAGTTGCTAGGAATATGACCAAGAAAGAGAAAAACCATGTCCCCTCCCCAGGCTTTCATTCCTGTGAAACAAACAAGGCCACAGTGTCTATCTAGGGATGTACGGGACAGGAATGAGCAGCCAGCCCATGAGTCCGTTACAGCCTGTGATAGATGTCAAGTGGCATTCCTGCAGATCCAGCGGTCAGCAAAGCTTTGCCTGAGGAGGTGACATCGGAGCTGAGAGGTGGGCGGTGAGAGGGAGCATGACATGTAGGAGATTAGAAAGGAGGCCAGTGTGCTGGAGCAGAGGAAGCATGCTGATGCATTCTGTTAACTCTCTAAATTCACTCTCACCTTCTCCCCACTCCGCACTCCCAATTCCCGGCTCCCCTCGTTTCCAGTTGGGCCAGTCAATGGGGATCACCAGTAGGAAACTGCAGGGTGGGTGGGTAGACAGGTAAGTCAGTTGAGGTCCCTATTTCCCCAGCCCATGTACATGAGTCACTGGGCGTTGGCTCTAGCTCCTCTATGTGGCCTTTTCATACTTTCTATGGGCCTGGAACCCTCCCTGGTCCCTTTAATTCAAGGATTGCAACAAGTCCTCAATGCTGTCAGCCCCCAGTGTTTGCACTATCCCTTGTTAGCTTCCCTGACTATGCTCACCCTTTCCTCAGGGACCCAGTCCAGATGTCCTATTAGCTTCCTGCCAAAGAGAGTGGCATAAGATGACATTGCACATCTGTTAGGGCAAAACAGATGACTACCGTGCACCCTATCACCGCCAGTCTTCAGACACCGAGTCATGACTTCAGCCCTCCCTGGAATGAATCACTGCTTCCCTCGGCCTTGTTATTCATTTTCATCTTGCTTCACCTTCTGCTGGCAGAGACTGAGAAGGGAATGCATGCTCATCTGCAGGGTTGGGTCCCAGCCATTCCCATGCTTGTGGAAGGGAATCCAACTGACGTGGTTTGGGGTAAACCTTGGGTCCCCGTTAAGGGGACATTCTTCCTAAATGAGAGAACAGTAAAGAACATCCTCAGGTCTCTGAACGTGTCTCTGGGGACTGAGACCTGTAAGAGACCCTCCCTGGAGCCCCCTGACTCCTTCTCACTGGATGACCATAATCAGCCATTTGAAGAGGAGAAACTCAGAGAAGAGAAGGGCACAGGTGCTGGAGCCAAGGGCAGTGAGGCCTCACTCAGAGCCAGCACCTGGGCAGTGTCAGAATGAATGTCTGCAGCTGAGGCCAGGCAGAGCCGAGGACAGTGCCTTGTCCCCATGCAGCACAGGCAGGGGCTGCTGCTCTGTGGGGCGGTTTGAAGAAGGAGGAGGAGGGATGTGGAGTCCTGAAGAGGGGATCGGGCAGGGTCTGGGGACACCCCTGTGAGGCTCAGTTCATTACGTACCCCCTACCCACAAGGTGGCATACATCCCAACACTGGCTGTTTTCCTCCTTCTTAGGGGGTGCATCACTTTCCTACAAGTGCTAATGCAAATGACCATACACCCAGTGGCTTCAAACAGTGTACAATGATTTTCTTCCAGTTCTGAGGTCTCACTAGCCTGATGTGAAGGTGTTCTAGGTCTGCACCACTGGTGGAGGCTCTAGGGGAGAATCTGTTTTCTCACCCTGAAAGCTCCCTGCCTTCTTGGCTGCTGGCCCCTCCTCCAGCTTGAGTGAGCCATCTAGCACCTTCCAGTCTTCCTCTCCTGACTGTGCCCTCCTGCTTCCCTATCCTTATTGTAGGGCCCTTTTGATCACAATCATCTAACCCTATAACCCAGGACAATCTTACCATCCCCTGTAAGTGCCACATGCACAGGTGTAGGGGATTAGGACGTGGACATCTTTGGGACCACAGGGGGCTCATTCTGCTTGAGCCCAAAAGTTGTTTTAGAAGGAAATGCATAAGCCATGACATCTAAATCAGGACAGCATGTTGGTTTGGTTGAAGCCTCTGGAAAAATAGCCTTTCCTGCTCAGGTGGGTTTGGAAATGAAGGAAATCCTGGCTTGATGGACACAACCCTGTAGGGGAACCAGCAGCATCTGTAGCATCTGTAGCAGCCCTTCTCTACAACCCCAGCCTCAGCCCCAGGTCTCTGAGAGGGTTGGCTCACCATAGTCAAACAAGCTCTCAGCCCTAAAACCCAGGAAGGCTCAAAATGGGATCTCAGGGCTGCCCCAGCCATGCAGGTCCTGATCTCATGCAGAAAGGTGAGGTCCTTCATGGTGGGCAAGTTGTCCAGATCCCTTCCTGTGCCATTGACCTGCACTGGGAACAGGAACTTCATGGGCGGGAGAAGTTGGTAGTTTGTGTTTGCAGTTTCTGGCTTCAGGTTACTTCCTCTCCTTTTAAAAGGAACAACAGACACCCAGCTTCCCTTTGGACAACCAACTTGGATTAGGCTGTGTGCCCTCAAGTGCAGGCATGTCCTGTGATTCCTCAGGGAATAACCCTGGGGTACCAGGGCTGCCTCTGTTAAACTGAGTGTTCAGATGGAAACAGCCTCCAACCCTTCTCAGTTCTCACTGTCCTTAAGCAAATCAGGTACCATGAGCTATTTTCTCCCAAGCCTTCGAGAGTAGGCTGCACTCTGCTCGCTCCTGGCTCTTTCTTCCCCTGACTTACAAAAACTGGGCCCTCTCTGTGTACAGTTGGCCCTCTCTCATCCAGTGAAGATACCTGAGCAGATGAAGCTCTGTTGCATTTGAGCCATGGACACGAGAGAGAACCCTTGGTGCAACTGGACAGTGTTTCAGGAAGGTCACCCAAGAATGGTTTTCAAGGAGCGAGCTAGCCTAGGAAGCAGATCTTGGGGAAGAAAGAGTGGTGAGTGGAACAGACCAGGAAGCAAAGGGAAACAGAGCAGATGAACTTATCTCCCTCAAGTTGTTGAATTGGGGAAATTAAAAATATAAATTAAATAATGCATCTGTTCTCTAAGGTCCCTTCCAGCTTTAAAATTTTATGCCTCCATAAGCTTTTGGGGAAAAGAATAAACCAACCACTAATATCAGGGAGTTTCTGAAAGCTTTAAAGTTTTTAGAAGCCATATCTAGCAGGGGCAAGAATGGCTGCTGCACACTCTGGAAGGCCTGTAGGGAAAAGTGAATAGTTGGCTCTCCACTATCAGACTGGAAGTTTAGCCAAAGCTAACCTTACTTTCAGGCACTTTACTGTATCTAGTCTGCTGAACTAAGCTCTCAGAACTCGAATACTATTTTCCTCTTATACCAACAGGAGCCAAAAGAAGAGCTCTCTACTCCATCATGCATTCCCACTTCCCAAAGAAGACAGAACCAGTTAAGAAAGAGAACAAAGGCTTTCCTTATTAGAAGCCCTGATAAGGGCTGGTCCCACTGCATACTTGGAGGATCTGAATTTCATTGCATTTGGTTGTGGCAGCCATGGCAATGGGTCCTTCTCCTGCCCTACCTTCTTCTAGCTTTTCTGCTTGTATGCAGAGAGAGTCATTGGGCATGAGTACAGGCCATCTAATAACAGAGGAGACTGAGAAGTCTTTAAGGACCATTGTCATAATATGGCCAAGGTGACAAAAATTAGGGGTGATCTTTAAAGTGCATAAATTGGGGGAGGAGTGCCCTATACTTAAAGTTCAGCATGAACTATTTAGAGACTATCTCTATCTTGTTCATCATTGTAACCCTTAGGCTAAGAGCAGCACCTAGACATGGTAGATGCTCAATGCTCACTGAATAAATGAATGAATAATTAGGAAGGAAATACATCTTCATACCCATCAGAACTAACCATGAACAGCTTGCAAATACATCTTGGTAATATTCCCCATAGGATCACTGAAACTAATAAGAGAGACATCCCATGTTAAAGAAAAACCATTATTTCAAAGCTTCTGGCCTTTCCTTGTGGCTGCTGAGATGGATGACCTAGAGACATGGTCTTCTGTTTGGCAAGCATTTAATGACATTTGGAACTGCAAAAAGCAAACCTAGGAGGGAGGGACAGGGTGAACAGCCTAGCCTGTGTAGAAGAGTCATTATTAAGCAGAGAGGAAGAGGGGCCAGCCAGGTTCCCAGAGGCTGGCTCAGGGAGTAAACATGGACCAGGAGAAAAGTCTGTGGGGAACAATAGTCAATAAATCCATATGATCAATGCATTTAGAAACTTTCTTGTTCTCTGCTTTTATTTTGCCCTCCTATTTCCAAATTTTTAGAGAAACTGCTTGCAAAGCCTTGTGTAATGGGGCCTTTGGAGGATGAACAGAAAAGGAGGATGGCAGGTGTTAGGGTGGGTGTTCTAGAGAAAGAGGAGTTCTGACTGAGGAGCAAGGATTGGTCATGGATGGGTACATGGAGGTGTTGACTGCACTGTGACTCAGGAACAGGCAGGAACATACAGATGGCAGGATGAATAATGGACCCTCAGGATGCTCCTGAAACCTGTGACTATGTTATCTGTCATGGCAAAAGGGGCTTTGCAAATGCCATTAAGTTAAGGATCTTGAGGTGGGGAGATTACCTTGGACTATCAAGGAGCACCCAATGTATTCATAGGTTGATTATAAGAGGGGAGCAGGAAGGCTGGTCAGAGAAGTTGCAATGACCAAAACAGAGCTTGTAGTCTTGTGGTCGGGAGTCAAGGAATGGAGACAGTCTCCAGAAGGTAAGAGAGGCAAGGACATGGGTCACCCCATTTCGAGGTTCCAAGAGCCATGCAGTTCTGCTGACATCTTATTTTTATCTCACTGAGACCTATTCTGGAATTATGACCACCAGAAATGTAAGATAATAAATTTGTGTTGTATGAAGTCACTAAGTTTGTAGTAATTTGTTACAGCAGCAATAGGAAACTAACTGCACTTTCTCACGATAGCCAGGAAAACACTAACTCTCAAGAGAAGCAAGTTAGCAGGGTTCCGATTAATATATTGGTGGGGATGGTAAGTTCTGATCACATGAACATTCTGTTCAGTGATAGGTAGTCAGTGTGGCTTCCTTTCCCCCATCTTCATTCTACACATTTAAGACTCATGGAAAAGCTAGGGCATTGGTGCTGGGGGCATGGAAAGTGTCCTTCACAATGTACAGTTCCTATCCTCTTCAGCTGCTATCCTCCATCAAGATCACAGGTATGAAAGGACTGATTGGCTAGTCCCATTATTACACTGTTGAGCAGAAAGTTGGGTCCTGACATGTACAGCTGGGTAGAGACCTGCTCCAGTCTTGCTATGTAGAAGATGAGGAGCAGAACTGCAAATAAACGATTTGTTCAAGCACAAAGAGCTAGTACCAGGCAGAGTGGACTCAGAGCTCAGAATGTTCATTTCTGAGCCAAAGGTGTGCCGTTGGCTCTAGAAAGGTCCTTGCCAAGGATGTAGCCCCAGCTGGGGTCGTCTGACCTCTCACCTGAAGGCAATGTTCTGCTAAAATCACAGCTGAGTGAGCCAGTCCAAAGTACCTGCAAGATTATCTAGGACCCATCCAGTTCCCTCTCCTCCATGGTGACAGACCTCTGGGGACCTCAGGTTGGGCATCTCTGTCTGATCAGGTCACTTCAAGGTAGGTGGCTCTGGGGCTATGGGTGTTAGGTCCTCCTCCCACCATTAAATGACCTTTAGAGCCAGAGCTACCACCAACTCAGAAAACACCTTGTGTGGAGACTGTTTTTCCCCTTCCTCAAGCTCCTTTATCCTGCAGGCCCAATTTACCACCCCCAGATTCCTTCCCTAACCAATGTCCTTGGATCAGACCCTTCCGTATGATGGAATCTAGGCATTTTCAGGCTTTACACCAGCATACAAGTCGATGACAGATGTGTTCCCCATGAGAACCTTCTTTGGTTGAGTTTGTAAATACTGGGTTTGGGGAGATAGAGGAGGGAGGTTTCTGCTATTAGCAGAGTTGAGTTGACAGCAATAAAGTCAACAAGACTTTTTATTAGCTTTCTCTTTTTTTTTTTTAAAGATTTTATTTTATTATTTTAAAGAGGGGAATAGAGAGAGGCAGAGGGAGAGAGACATCAATGTATGGTTGCTTTTCACCTGCCTCCAGCCACACACATGACTGGAGACCTGGCTTGCAACCTAGTTATATTGCCCTGGCTGGGAATCGAACCTGTGATCTTTGGGTTCACAGGCCAGCACCTTATCCACTGTGCTACTGGCCAGGGCTTCATTAGCTTTCCCTTAAAAGGCACTTCTTCCAAAGGTGGAAGGAGGAGAAAGGCTTGAAGGCCATGTTTGCAAGAGCTCCCCAGTACCGGTGATGTTCACTGCAGCCTTGGCAGGCTGCTGCCCTCCTGAAGGTCGTGACAACATGACCCAGTGCAGGACACTCCCAGGGCTCCTCCAAAAAGCACAGGAATGCCCAGAAAATGGAGCATGCTGGCTCATAGGGTGACATGAATGTGGGTGTGAAGGGGAAACCAAGTCAGGAGTGGGTGGGAAGGGTGGGAGCAGATGAAGGTGAGCCAAAATGAGGTGGAGGGTACGGCATGACTCCCAAAAGCATTCTAGAAATCCTTTCACTTGGGTGGGCAGGCAGCCAGAACAACTCAATGCTGGAAACTGAGGAAATTGTCTGTCTATTCTAAGTGATGGATTTCTGAACTTCCTCCCATTTGTCAACCTCCTGACTCTTTCAACTGCTCCTTTAGTCGTTTTGACTGAGGACCACACCCACTCCTGTCCCAGCCTTTCTGGATGCTGAGAAGGCTGCAGTGTGTTTTGGGAAGGCTACCTGCTCTGATCTCCTCCACACAGTGCAGAAAGCCCATCAGCTATTTACTGATTAAGGAAAGCCAGAAAACATGCCTCAAAAAATTAACAATGTGGCTGCAAGCCATGTTGTTAACTTAGTGCAGTGTTTTAAAATATGCATTAAGTGCCTATTATATACAGGGGACAGTAGAGAATTAAAAAAAAAAAAAAAAAAATGCTTTGTGTGGTCTGATCCCTGTCCTCCAGGGCTTGATCATCTAATGGGACTAAAGCCATACAAGTATATGCAAACAGCAGCAATGCATGGCTGAAGGAGAGGCAGATCAATGTTAAAATAATGTAAAAGACAGACACAATTGTTATGGCCAAGACTTCTTGGTGTGGTGGCCTCTGTCTGTACTGAGTCCTAAATGGCTTCAGGAAGGCAGAGGGGGCAGAGAGAGCAATATGGAAGGCAGGAAGGACAGTGGGTTGGGAAGATGGGAGATGGGTAGTTGGGCTAGATCTTTTGGGAGAGGAAACCAACTGGTTGAAGGTGTGAATGCTGGTTCGAGGACATGAAGCTTTGATGAGTAACCGGGAGCAACTGAAACATGTGAGAAAAGTAAGCACATTATCAAAGTGCTGACTTTTTGATTCCTTCAGCAAACAGTCTGCATCCAGTGCTTATACAAAAGGATTTCCCTTTTGGCTTGATGTATTCTTCACTTGGGGGCAGGATAGGCCTTTCCCCACTAAAGGGGACTCTGAGCTTCTTCAGTGAGCCTGTAATGGGGCCTGTGCACAAGGGAAAGCTGTAACAAGGGAGGTGGCCAGTTTTGCTTCACATCATACCAGACCTAAGGTGATGAGACTTGAAAATCAGGATAGAAAATGGAGTCTTCTGCCTCTTAGTCCCCCAAATCCATGAGAAACGTGTTCTCCTTTAAGTGATGGGTCCAGAAACCAGCTGGGCACAGGGACTGAGCTAATGATGATGTTAACCATTACAGTTTGTCCAAATAGGAGGGAAAAATATACATCTATTGATCACATATATGGCTTAGGGTATATAGCAAAGTTAAACAAAACCAATCTTGAGTTCTTAAATTCAACAGTTCTTCCCCAAATGCCTAATAGGTGTTTGACATGGATTCACAAAATGTATAAGCAGAAGATTTTTTGCATCATATCACACTTGAGATCTATGAGGATTACAAAGTGAATATCCATCACAGCGGGCTGGCTATGTAAATGATGGCACATTTATACAGTGAAATACAATGTAGCGATTGAAGCCAGGCCATGGTGGATTTGAATGAGCTGACCAGGAACATTCTCCATGAGGTAGCATCAAGTGAAATGAGTACTAGACCAATATGGATTGTATGATTTCAATTTTATATGAAAAGATATATGGATGTACACACATGGATATGCAATAAAACATAGTAAAATGTTAGAGGCATTTAAGTAATGGAAGGTGGGACTAGAGAAGAGGCTGTGATTTCCATTCCTTTCTTTAGTTATTATTAAGTGATAAAATTTGAGGGAACTTTTATTTTTGTTCTTCTATGTGCTTTTTAAAAAATAAAAATATTTTTAAGAAAGTTATGAAGGGTTTCCACTATTTTAAGGAGTCATATAGTAAAGTGAAGAATAATTATTCAACAAATAATATTATTTGTTGAGTGCTTGCTATGTGCCATGGTCTGTGTCACACACATCATCTAATTGATTCAGTCCCTTTTCGAGGTAGATTGCATTATTATCTCCACTCTGTGGATGGGGCAACATGATTGGAAAGGTCAGAAGGCTTTCTGGAGACCTCACATCAGCACATGGTGGGGCCAGTATTTCATTTCTGTCTGCTTGCTGCATCAGCTACTTTCAACTAGTACCCTGTTCCTGAAAGGAACACTTGAAAGGGGGAATAGTTCTGTACTCTAATTTTGTTTTTCCTAAAAGCATATTTGAAAATCACTGGCATATAATACAATGAATGGTGTGATGATCACCCATTCATAAAAGGCACATGTAAATTTGTACTCAGCTTTATTCTTTCTTTACCCTACCTCAAGTGGATGACACGTTATTTAATAAAATATTTTTTAAGCCCTATATACCATCCCACTGGTGTTTCATCAAAAGCCATAATCTTGGTTGTATATAGTATAAGATTTCATGAATGGGGAAAATGAGCTTAAGTAGAATAAATGACCTAAAGTTGAAGACTTCTTACTCTCCCCCACTTCCCTTCCTGCTTTCTTTCCATTTATCCATTCCTTGCCATCCAACCATTCACCTACCCATGTACTTATCTATCTTTCCAATTTTCCATCTATCCATCCATCCAGCAAACACCATGGAATGGCCTATAATAGAATTGTTAGGAACTACGAGAAATACTAAATGATGTTAGATAATTCTCAAAGAACATGAAGACTAGTCCTTTGCCACTTTGATGTGGCTCCCAGCCTGGATTGTTTAAAATCACCATTATGAAGGGGTGGAAGCCAATGTCCCACACATCTATTGAGGGAATGAGCCCAGGAGCTTCCACAGGGGGAATTGGCCAGAAATGCCCCAAGAGGCAGCAGCCTGTGTATCTGAGGAAGAGGGTGTGCTTGGGAATCATCCACCAAGGTGAGGAAACCTTGGGAATGGAGACTATGCCTCCTTGGCTCATATTACGGAGAAACCCAGGGTTTAAGGCCAGAAGAAAGCCTGCTTTGTTCAGCTGAAAGCCTGCTGTCTTTCTGATGATAGTGTGCCATGGAGAGGACCCATCAGCTGCAGGTGGGGATGAATGCTGGTTCAGAGGTAGGTGGCTGGGTACCGAGGTGTGGCAGCCACAGGCTCTCTCCAGTAAGGATCCCAGTGACGGCACAGACCCCTCATCCATGAGCTCCCACAACTGTGGGCCTGGGGGTCAAGTTGGAAGAACAGCAGTATAACTGGTGACATTAGTAGGGGTCACACCCTCTGCCTTTTCTCCCTCCTGATGCTGTGGCCTCCTCAGACACAAATGCTATTTCAAGTTGTGCCACGGTCTTCAGTAAAGGCAACTGCAATGACAAGGGGAGAACACAGGGTCTGGCATCAAACCCTGCCTCTACCATTCAATAACCCCAAGGTCACAGGCATGCCACTCACCCTCTGCCTCTGAGGGTGAGCCTCTGCTTTCCCACTTCCACAGTAAGTGGCCATGGGAGTTAAGTGAGAAAATCATGGGGCAGAACTTGACATGGGTGTTCTGCATCTGTTTCGGTGCATTCTTTTTTTCCTTTTGCTGCTGACTGAGGCCTTCTCCCAGCCCCAGACTGCTGTTTGTCCAGAAGCTGCAGAACATAACCTGCTTCAAGAGACAGGCAAATCAGAGAGCTCTCCATGCTACTCACAGGTAGTCTGATCTTCCTAGGTGAACTTTCATGTCTTCTACTCAGTCCATGTGCTCCAGACCTACCTTCCTAGAGCAGCAGTGCTCAAGTCAGAGCCATTTGTCCCTGAGGGGATGGCTGCCATATCTGGAGACATGATTGAGGTAACTAGGGCAGAACTGCTACTGGACTCTAGTGAGTGGAGGCTAGGAATGTTACTAACCATACTATAATGCACAGGACATAAAGATATCCCTTCTCCAAATGTCAAAAGTACCAGGTCTGAACAAGTCTACTCTTCAGTCAAGAGTGAGAACACAGGTCCCCAGAGAGAGAGAATGTGATGTACCAAGGCCAAACTGAGTGCTGATACTAACAGCACCCTTCCTGAGACCTCCTCTGGAACTGAGCATCATTAACAATGATTATGATGATGATTTAAATGATAACATCAAATATAATTTACCTCTGATCTTATTTCCCCAGTCTCCTCCATCTCCAAAGTGGCACCACCAACCAGTGTCCAAGCCTGAAAGTTAGTCTTGGTTCCCCTTCACCTCACTCCTCTCCTCCATGATGCTAGTTAACTGCTGGCATCCCTAAGTACACCTGCATCCCACACACAGCTGCCCAAGACACCTCCCTCTCCCTGGACTTTACTATTCAACAATCTCCTAGCTATTTGAGTTTCCCCCATCTTGCTTCCCTGAAATTCAGTCTCCATAGAGATGCCAAACTAACCTTTTAAAGGTCATTAATTCAATCTGCCATGAGCCTATCTCAAAGTCTCCCACTGCCCTAGAAAGAAAATCCTAATTCCTTGAGGCTCTTGAGAGTTCAGTTCCAACTTGAGTTACCTGGCCAGGGTAAAATTTATTTTTTTATCAATTTGAGAGAGAGAGAAAGAGAGAGAGAGAGAGAGAGAGAGAGAGAAATATTGATTTGTTGTTTCACTTACTTACACACTCGTTGGTTGATTCTTGTATATGCCCTGACCCAAGGATCAAACCTGCAGCCTTGGTGTATCTGGATGATGCTATAACCAAGAATTCAGTTCCTAGAACAAGTCAGATTCTTCCCTCCTTGGGACTTCTCCACCCATCTATCTGTGGGGGGACCTTTCTCTGCCTTACCTTCAGGTGGGGTTTTGTCTCAGCTTCTCAGTCTCAGTTTAAATGATTCCCATTTAGAGAAGCCAAATCTGGTCTCTGTATATAGGCCCACCTGATTATTTTCCTTCACACACCCTGGTTTGTTTCTGTCCCTTCATTTACACAATGGGTGCAATTAACTATACTACTAATGTAATTGTTTTGTTTATTCATCATTTATCTCCCTCTTCTCAACAAGGGGGTGACCTATGCTTTTCAAGTTCCCAGCACCTATTACTAAGCCTAGATCTAGGTGTTTAATAAATCCATTGTCAAATGAATGACCTGGCCCTTTAAATTACATAGGATATTGTAGATGACAAAATTTTGGCAGCTGTATTTATTCTCACTGGAGGGAGGGGCGTAAAGGGAAGCTCTGAAGGAGGGCCATCTAACCACAGGCACTGAAGTTGGTGAAGACTTGAGAAGATCTTGTTAACAATATTAATACTGGTAGCAGCATAAGACTGTGTTGGGTTTGGGGGTGGGGGATATTTCAGCAGTTGCCTGACCCAGGGCCCTGGTTACATACTTGGTGGGCAATTGGGCCTGGAACCTGTGGTCCTGGAACACAGACAAACCTCTTGGCCCACTGTAGGGAGGAATCCTTACTGGTGACACTCTCAGTATACCTCCTAACCGGGTAGACCATTCTGCCCCCTTGCCTGCTGCACATATGACGGGTTCACACTGGCATTGCTCTCCTTCCCAGGGAAGAGCAGAAGAATGGAGGGGAGGGCAGAAACAGGCAAGCTTTAATCTCTGTCATCCCTTAGTCCTATTTCTTTAAACTTTCTTTCCCTCATTCCTATCCAACTCATCTTCCACCCCCTCTTTGTAGGGATATGCCTGAATTTTTTTTTTTTTTTTTTTTGCACCTAAGTTTCACTGATTTCCAATTGCTTATCACCAAGAACATGACTGCAAATGATTCCCCAATTTAAACCTTTGGCTATAGAACTGTATTAGCTCTATTTTCTTACTTTCTGTGTTCTAGATGTTCTGGCACCTGGGGTCTTGTTGACTCAGGAGAAGCTGGCCCTCCTAGGGTTGGCCAATTCCTAGAGATAGTTAATGATTTGCCTGTGAGCATGCTGTTATATGCACACCAACTAGTCCAGAGCCCACATCTCCCTCCTTCACGAACATGCCTTGCCTGCATTTCCCCATTCCTCCTGCCTCCTAACTGAGTGGTGCTTCCCTCGTGGTCCTGCGAAGCATGTGCCTTCTGATTCTGGGCAACTGTGAGTGTAATCTTCTTTCATGTCAATCATTTCCATGTCTATGTGTCTTACAATACCTTCCTATAAAATAAGTCCTAAGTGCATTTTCAAAAAAGAGCATTTTCTGATGTATATCGATGTATGATTTTATATCGAGTATATTTTTATTTTTAACAGATTCAATACACAATTTTTAGATATACTAATAGTTCCTAACAAAGACCATACTTTCATGAATTGATAAAACTCCATGCCAAAAAAAAAATTCCTCTATGTCACAACACAATTGTTATCCTAGTTGCAATCCATTAATAATGGCTTCCTGTCAGTCATTAGCTGATTGTGAGACAGGGACTTGTCCCCTCTCTACAGGCTCACCTGTGCTCCAGGTCAGTGGCAGGATCCATGCCAAGAAATGTGAACTTTGCCTAGCCAAATACCAGGTGTTTGGGTTCTCTCTGGACTCTTTTTCCTACATACTTTGCCTGGTGGGCTACCCAGGGGTCCTGGGTCCATTCATATGGGAGAACTCTAAAAGCTCATCACTCTTTCTTTGTGACCCCAGATATCAAAATTGTTGGGTTTCTTGGCTAGACTTGGGCCCATCATTTTCCCAGATCCCAAACTGCTTCTGGGACACTATCTGGCACCTAGCTGTACAGACTGCCAGGCAGTGGAAAACTTCCTCCTTATTCTGTCTGAACAAAGCCCCCATGTGGCAATCCATGCCCTTCTCTTCCTGGCCTGGCCTCACTGAGCTGGGCACAGCCATCCCTCTTGTAGAAAGTGTCCACATACTTGCACATTGGAATTTATTCTTCTCCACAATAAATCAAACAGATGGCTTCATCCTTTTCTCACAGGCCCTATTTTCCAGCCTTTAATCATGTTTGTTGTCTCATGTTGGTTGATCCACTGGGTAGTCATTTGTCTGAGACCTCTGCATTCAAGACTGTCCATGGTCCCTCTTGAACTCATTTGGGTTCTGGGGTTTGATGAGTAATCACTTCTATCAGTGGACTGGATATTAAACAGCTGGGGCTCTCGGAAGCCACTTCAGAAACTTACTCCAAAGATAAGGAATCAATTTTAGAGACCAGAAGCAGTTGCTTTGAAGACTCCATCTAGTTCCCTTGAAGTGTTCAGTGGCTGAACACAGGAAATTAGTGGAGGGAAATAGCTAGACTCTGTATTCTGTATCCGTACCCTCTATGATTCCCACTGTTTTCCACTTATAGCACCAGCCTGCCCAACTGGGGCCTATCCCCCAGGTTAGGGAGTGTGAACCTTAAAGAAATAGCCTATCTCCAGGTATGTAAAAGGTAACACACAGGCTGAGTTCAAACAGAGAGGGACCTTCATTCTTTCATTCATTAAACATTTATTGAGCATCTACCATGTGACAGGTGCTATGCTGCATGTGTTGCATGTGCTGCTGAATGTAAAGATGGAGAAGATCCATATCCTGCCCTCACAGAGATTATGGTTTGGTAGACAACAGGTCCTGAGCTGATTATCCAGGGCAGGCTGTGAAAAATGCTACCACAGGGTACATTATTAATATCCAGGAGGCAATCCAGAAGAATACAACATTAAATCCATGTAGAAGGGTAGGGGAAGGCTTCAAGAAGGACGAAACACTTGGAATTAGTCTCTGATTCACAATGTCTCTCATACCACGACTCCATTTTATGCCATCTTGCTTCTCAGGAAAGGAGAAGATGCTCAATTAGTACAAGGACACCAAGGTGGCCTCAGCACTAACCAAGGGAGCCTGGTCCAGTCTGGCAGTTGGCGGAGGGGCTCCCCATCCCAGCCACCATGACCCTCTGTGTCTGGCCTCCAGGGGGACTATAAACCCTGTCTGACACACAGCCTTGGCCTCACTCAACAGGGCAACCATAGAAATGGCTGCTCCTCCTTTAATGTCTGCTTCTTCAGGGTTCATAGCTTACTCCTTGGTTGTTTAGCCTCTTACTCCCTGACAACAGACCCAGAGGAGAGAGAGCAAAGAACAAATGATGAGGGAAGATGAGGAAGAACTGCTCCCATGCCTACTGACTACCTTCGCCAAGCCATTTCCTTTCATCATTCCATTTGTGTAACAACACAGTAGGCGGCATTTTTTCTGTCTTACAGATGAGAAGATGAAAGTGTGAGAAACTTATATTCCTACCTGGTACATACTCACTGGCTTGACTTAAGAAATATTAGACTTGTAGAGAATTTATGACAATTCTTCACACATGGTAAATGCTCCATAAATGCTGGCTCTGTTGTCAATGATGTTGCTTCTGTTAAGCATTAGTATCTCACCTGACTTTAAGGGAAACAATGGGAATCTGGACTTCCCCTGTGCAGAAATTAGCCTCATGAAGTTCATGGAAAGCTTCTATTCTGCAAGTAGCACTTGAAGCTATACTCCAACTGTGGTTGATACGGGTAGGGGTGTAATTCAGAAAAGGCTTCTCTAGAAGAATGAGGCAGGCTCAGGCACAGAGGATGGATGAGTTGGGATTAACAGCAATGAAGGAGGTGTGCAATGACAGAAAGGCATGGCAGGAACAGCGCTGGGAGCAAGGAAGAGGGGCATCAGACAGCCCAGGGCAGGCTGCATGCTTTGGAAGGACTGAGTAGACAAGGAAGAAGACAGGGCCCTGGTTAGCCTTTTTTTCCATAATAAATATTCAGTTGGTCATCATGAATATTCAGTCAGGCAGAGATTTTCAGATAGGCCCTCGAGGGAGCTGGAACTGACAAGGGGACTGACTCCCTTTAAGAATCTTCCAATGTCAAGGAAACATACACCACAGCAGAGAGCTGCTCAGGGTCACAGGTGGAGACAAAGAGCTAGAAGCTTCAGTGAAGACAAGCAGGTGAATGACAGCTGGCAGGAGCTGAGGTCAGCTGGGAAGACTTGAAAAGCCTCCCTCTGTTGAATAGCCCAGTCATACAGTGCAACTGTGGGTCTTACTATTTCCATTTGTGTGTACCTGTCTACAATCTCAAGGGGATATTTTTCTGCTTGGCAAGTTCTTATAAAATCACAGAAATATAGTGCTAAAGAGAACATTAGAAATAGACACCAATTCTTGAGGTTTTTAACCATGCATGGGCAGGCATGGGATGGCCATGGTAGTGACCCCAGGGCGCAGGGCCCTTTGCCTGTCCAAAAATGCACCCTCAGTATTACTTTATTCAGTGGCTTCTGAGGACTGTTTCATCAAGAGGATGTGGCTTGCCAGCTACCAAATAAAATTTAAGTAAAACCACCCTCTCGCCCACACGCATCATTTTAAGGAGCCAAATATAAGAAGTTATTTCAGCATAGTTGCAGAATCCAGCCTGGGACTCAGTTCTGCTCATTCTCAGTTTCTGTTCTGCGTAATTTTTTTGTTTTGGCTGCAAAGCAAGGTGTTCCTGGAGCTTCTGCCAGCTCATCTGATACCCTTGCATGAATGAGGGAAAGAAGGAGTCCTCTGGGTAGTTTTAGTCCCAGTGACAGAAAGGCTCCCTCTGCCCGATGCTTCCATGCAAAACATAACCTGTGTGATTCTGGGTGACTGATGAGGGATCAGCTGCAGGTCTGGTGGGGTCCACAGCACCATTTATGTGTCCTCCTTATATCTTCCACTCATTCATTTTTTAAAAATGTGAATTTAGTAGATGCCTCCTACATACATAATGAGACCTTCCTGAGTCACCTGGCAAAGAATGCCACTGGCCAGGGAAAGTCATGGGTGTACATTTACAAAGAGCTTTTCTAATCTTGATGGTTTGAAACTGCCGGAATGAGGGTAAGAGACTGGCAGAGGCTGAGGGTGAATTGCTTTTAATGAAGTCTTCTCTGTTTGGATTTCCAGCCCAACACTGCAATCCTTCATGATCAGTAGGGTAAAACAGGTTAGCTCTAACACAAAAGTGATTTGGAGAACCTGTTAAAATTATGTGTATTGTTTTGAGTGCAAAGAGACTCCTAAGAGCTTTGGGATGACTAGCAGGGTCTGTGAGTGGGACACCATCGCAGACACAGACAGCAGGGTGCAATGCCCTGCTGCGGACAAAAGCACTTGAAAAAGCAGGAATGTACACCTTACCATGGATTCTCTGGAGGTTAGGATGTCAGGGAGAGTGCACTCTGGCTGGGTGGGGGGTGGGGAAGTTGCTGAGGACCACAGCTTCTGGGCCATCCCTGGGGCTGACTGTGAAGGCTCTATATGTCCTGTTCTCAGGTCCTTTGATGCGATGCTTATGTTTATGCACACAATTCTGTTCATACAGACTCAGTAAATATTTGTGGAAGAAGCAAAGATTTATTTTCCTAAGAAGGTTAAAATCCTCCCTTTCTCACACACTATTTGGACCACTACTGTTTTTTAAGTTCACACTTTCATCATGTTCACTATGTGCCAGGCAGTGTTGTAGGTGCTTTCGGTGTACTGATTTATTTGATCCTAATCTTAGGAAATTAACTGATCCCATATTAAATGTCCACAAATGTCTTCTCCTTTATTTTCTAATAAATGGTGTAAGTTATCATCCTTGCATTTGTTTATTCATTTACTGAATATTCATAAAACATTTACTATGCACCAGAACCTGCCCAGGTACTAGTGACAGCGAGATCGGTTCCCTGCTTCAAAGGTTCTTCTGTTTTAATTGAGAAGAGATAACAAATGGTAAATGAGCAAATATATAAACATAAACAATTTGGATAAGAGCCATGATAGATAGGAAGGCCTCCTGTGAAAATGGCATTTAAACAAGGGTGCAAAGGAGCCAACATGCACAGGGCCTAGAGAAAAGCTTTACACCAAAGAGGCAGCGTGTGCACTGATCCTGAGACAGGGGAGTACCCGCCTTGTCTGAAACTCAGGCCAGCTGACGGCAGCAGAGATGTGCAGAAGGGAGTGGGAAGATGACCAGAGCAGGCAGGGGCCAGATCCCAAGAGCTTTTAAGGATCAGTGCAATGGGACTTCAATGGGGTCTTAAATTAGGGAGTTACCCAATCAGATTAATGTCTTAATAGGATTACTTAGTCTGGCCCTGCAGGCTGGAAGGGAAAGGATGGACAGGCTGTGGGAAGTAAGTAGGCACCAACTCACCAGGTAAGAGATGTCAGTAGAGGTGGATGGGAATAGACCACTTGAAGCTATAATTTGCAGGTGGCACCATAAAAACTTGCAGATAAATTAAATGTAGGGAATTACATAAAGACAATTATGAACATTATTTCTAAGCCCTGGCTGGTGGCTCAGTGGATAGCTGCCTGCCTATGAACCCAAAGGTCACTGGTTCGATTCCCAGCCAGGGCACATAAACAGGTTGCAAGCCTGATCTCCAGCCAGATCCTTAGCTAGCGGCAGGTGAAAGGCAACCACACACTGATGTCTCTCTTCCTCTCTGCCTCTCTCCCTTCCTTTCTCTCTAAAAATAATAAAACAAATCTTAAAAAAAATTATTTCTATGTTCTGACTTAAAAAATTGAATGGATGACAGCCACTCAGGAAAATAGTTTGGTTTCTTAGTTTAACTTATAAAATTGAACATAAATATACCTGATGACCCAGCAATCCCACTCTTAGGTATTTACCCAAGAAATATGAAAACTTATGTTTAAACAAAAAATGCATATCCTAAACATCTTTCAGTGTGTGAATTGATAAACACTTCATGGCACATCCTAACCCTTAATCCCTGGCAACCACTGATCTTTTTTGAATGTCATAAGAATGGAATCATCAGCCCGTCACCTGTCCCTTGGCCCAGTGCCTCTGAGAAGCTTCCAAATTGCTGTGTGCTGCAGGAGGCCACTCCTTTTTATTGTAGAGCAACTTCTAATGACAAGTCCACAAAAAGCCAATTTTAATGTATGTAAATTGAATAATAACTTAGCAAATGTTTTGACATAGAAAATAAAAAAGCAAGGGACAGAAATGCAAGAGATTTTGTGGATGGTTGTACTTTGGAGTTGGGGAAGATGGAGGAAGAAATGAGTGCATGGGGTGGGGAGGGAGATGAAGGAGCTAAATTCTGTAGACTTGAAGTAAGCTTAATGGTAGGTCTGGTAGGCAACAGGGAAGCACTGTCTCTATGAGGGTCTGTGGGAGGGCTAGAGGGTGAACTGCTTGAGGGGAGACAAATAGAGTTGGATGAGGAGTGGGCAGAAACGAGCCTTCAGCCTCCCTAAGCTTGGCTTCTGGTATCCCTGGCTCTCCCTCACATAGCATCTGCTCTCTAGTCAACACTTTCCACAGAGTCAGCCTGGCAAGAAACCTATTAGCATGCACATCTGATCACCTCTGCTGTCCCTAAACAGGTCTAATCCTGTTTAGGGCTCTCAGTACCTCTGTGTGTTTTCCAACATCATTAGCATAGGTTACTGCATCATTACAATAGGAAGGGGAGAGCTGGGAGGAAATGCATACTGCTGCCTGGATCCTGACTGAAGGTAGGGAGGATGTGGAGAAGAAAAATGAGGAGGAGGAAGAGGAAGGGGAGGAGAGTGTGAAAGATGCTGGCCCCACAGGCTTCTGGGTTGGAATCTCAGGCCTCTGTTGTATGTAGCCAACCTAATGCAGCTGCAAATTTGCCTACTCCTGTTTTCACAGGGGGAGACCCTTACCTATAGACATGTCTCTTTTTGAAATGTTTCTGCAACGAAAGGCAGGAAAGGAAGACACTAAATTATGAACAATGATTTCCTTTAGGTTGTACAATTATGGTGACTTTCGGGAAGAAAACTACCACAAAAGAAAATAAAAAGATCTAGAATCCTAAGCCATAAATTCTTCACAGGAACAAGGACAGTATGAGTCACAGACCTATCAGGAAGCTTTCTCCCTGCTCTGAATCTCTCCTGTGTCATAGAATCTTATATTTTCCCTCAGTTTATCTGTCATTCATGGGAAAACAGTATCTTGATGTTCAATTACAGAAAAGATCTACAAACTCTCTGAGATAAGTATCTGCTGTACTCTGAGATACAGTTCTTGCTCAATAAACACTTGTTTTAGGAGTAGAAAAATGACCAGTTAACAGTATATAACCTAGGACTGCCCAACAGAAATACAATGCAAGCCACATAGGTAACTTAAAATTTTTAATCAGCTACATTACAAGCATTAAGAGAAATGGGCAAAATCAAATTTAATACTATATATTACTTAATCCCATATATTAAAATATAATCATTTCAACATGTGATCAATGTAAAAATTATTAATGTAATATTTACCATTTTTTGTACTAACTCTTAAAGATCCCAAGTGCATGTTGTTACACTTAGAGAACAACTCAAGTTGAACTAGCCACATTTCAAATGCTCAAGAGCCACACCTGGAGCGTGGCTATGCCACTGCTCTAGCCCAAGGCTTGATTATGGTTGAGGGTCAGTATTTTCTGAATGCCTGGCTATGAACCAGAGGCTGAGTTGATCCCTAAAGGGGCTTGGAAAATGTCATAATGCTGTCAGATTCAGTGTCAGACTCTCAGGTCCTAGAGCAGAGGTTTGATTTGCTAATGGGAGGTTGATTTAACCTGTGTCTGTGACATGAGCCATAAAGTGTTGACCTGTTGAGTCCCTCATATTCTTTTTATCGGATGGTGAAGAGAAAGCTGGTCTCAAGTCACCAGTGGGCTCTGTGCATCCTAAAGCCATCACCACTAATAAGAGAAGAATCAGGGCTGGGCTTGCATGCATGGTAATGCATGGGTAAGGAGGAACCCTTAGAACACCAGGAACACAACTGTGAGAATAGTGTGAGAATATTCATGCAGGGGTACATACAGAACACACATGCCTTCTACAAAGAAACACTGCATACCCATGGAGAGATGCAGTGATACTGCTACACCCAGGAGTGTTATTCTTAATTTCAGAGGACCTGATTCTGCCTTCTTTCCTTCAAATCGGCCCTACCTGGCTCCAACATGCCTGGCTCTGCTTGAGGGCTTGGCCCATCACTGGAGGTGAACCCTGTTCTCAGCTTCATGTAGTCCTATCTCCTGCCCATCAATATTGCCACTGCCTGTGTCAGGCAGTTACACACTTGGGTCGGCAGGACCCTGATGGCAAATCATAGACTTTCCATTGAATCCAAACTGCCACAGAGTCCAGAAATTTATTCATTTTTTAAAAATATATATTTTAAAAATATTTTATTTATTATTTTTAGAGAGAGGGGAAAGGAGGGAGAAAGAAAGGGAGAGAAGCATCAATATACGGTTGCCTTTCACCTGCTTCCAGCTACGGACCTGGCTGAAGACCTGGCTTGCAATCTGGTTATGTGCCCTAACTGTGAGTCGAATCAGCGACCTTTGGGTTCACAGGCCAGCAACTATCCAATGAGCCACCAGCCAGGGCCTAGAAATTTATTCTATAGTCTTCCTCACTGATGGTCATCCTTCCCAAAGCTTGAGCATCCTTGGTGATGGGGAGCTCATGACGCCACAGGTAGTGCACTCTCTGGATGGCAGCTCCAGCAATCTGAAAACTCATTATTAATGTGCCCACTTTTGCCTCTATATAACTACCATACACTGGGCCAGGGTCAGCTCCTGAACCAATGCAGTCAGAATGTGGGAAATGGGCATTTGTGCCCACATTTCCAGGTCCACTGTCCCCTCTGCAGATAGGTCCAGTGTTGGTCCTTGCCCTTCATCACCTCCCCAGTCACTATCAAATCTCCCTGTTTGATTTATTTATGTACCCCCTTGTTTATGTTTCAATAACACTGTCTTAGTTACCCAGCTACTGGACTATTTTCTCTCTCCCCCAACTATATGTAAATTCCATGGCTGAAATGTAGTAGTGAAACCAGAAAAGTCAGTGTTTGAGTTACCTGTCACTACCAGAACCTATAAGTAGAGACAAGGGTTGAATTTTTTGTGGCATTTTATTCAGATACCAGCAGTCTGAGAAGATAGCAGGTTATATACCCTAAAATCTGTCTTACATTTCATCTCATGCCAATCATTTTATAAGAAGAAAAGGGTAGGTAAGGGGTTTTGAAAAAAAGGTTAATCAGATAAGATTTTTCTAGTGTTGCTTTATCTGCTGATCAACATTTTTTTTTTATGTGTGTCACAGAGGTTCCCTCCCTGGAACATAGTGGCTCAGATTCCATCACTTGAGGCTCCCTGGGGCACAAAAGTTGAATTGCTTGTTGATATTCTAGAGTCAGGTCATGCATTTCAGTTCCTAGAATAACAGCTTTCCACAGATGTTAATTATTTAAGCCTATCAATTATAATTAAGGCTAAGAATCTTTAACTCTTGAGTTCCCCTATCAGTAGATTCTAGATAAAACTTGGTGAATAAAAAAATAAATATGATAAATATTTATGTGTGTGTATACATATACATATAAATAAGTGTGTACTTAAAAAAATCTTCTTTCTCTTTCTGAGAGGAAAGAGACTGAGAAATGAAAGAGCCAACTGGGTGTGATGAAATTTTCAGAAAGCAGTTTATATAGAGTAGGGGAAAACATTGACATCACTTTGAAGTGGGCAAAGGTAGATGGAAAAATGGGGGTAGGGTGGCTATGGGTAAAATCATGCATTTGAGATGCCTGGGAGAACTGGCAAAAAGGAATGATTGGGGGTTCAGGCAAGATAGTGGAGGATTTCTGAATTGAAGAATATAGTAGAAGGAATCAACAGCAGGCTAGAGGAAGCAGAGGATCACATCAGTGAGCTGTGGAACAACCTAGAAAAATATTCCAAGACATTGCAGGAGAATGGAAAAAGACTGAACAAGAATAAAAATGTTATAAGAGAGCTGCAGGACAACATGAAACACAATAAATCCATATCATAGGGATACCAGAAGGAGAAGAGAAACAAGGAATGAAAAACTTGTTCAAAAAAGTAATAATAGAAAACTTCCCTAACACAATGAGTGAAAATGTTACTCAAGTTCAGGAAGCATAGAGGGTCCCAATGAGGATGCATCCAAACAGACCCACTCCAAGACACATTACAATTAAAATGGCAAATTTCAAAGACAAAGAGAAAATCCTAAAAACAGCAAGAGAGAAAAAGTAAATAACATATAAGGGGGCTCCAATAAGGTGATCAAATGATTATTCAACAGAAACAATGCGAGCCAGAAGGGAATGGCAAAAATTATTTCAAGTAATGGGAAACAAAGGCCTGCAAAGAAAAATACTCTACCCAGCAAGGCTTTCATTCAAAGTGGAAGGAGGAATAAGGAGTTTTCCAGACAAAAGAAGACTAAAAGAATACATCTCTACCAAATCAGCATTGCAAGAAATGCTAAAGGGTCTGCTTTTTAAAAATGAAGAAACAGAAAGAGACAGAGAGGAACACAGGTATAAAGGGGGAAAATGGCAATAAATAAGTATCAATCAATAATAAACCTAAATGTAAATGGATTAAATGAGCCAATCGAAAGACATAGGGTAGCTGAATGGGTAAGAAAACATGACCCACATATATGCTCAGAACAAAAGATCAACACAGATTGAAAGGGAAGGGATGGAAAAATATACATCAAGCAAACAGACATGAAAAAAAAAAATAAAGGCTGGAGTAGCAATACTTACTTTAGACAAAATGCATTTTATGATGAATGCCATAAAAAAAGACAAAGAAGGACATTTTGTAATACTTAAGAAAACAATCCATCAAGAAGATATAACTCTGATAAACATATATGTATCCAATGAAGGAACTCCCAAATATATAAGTAAAATCTTGGAGGACTTCAAGAAGGATATAGACAGCAACACACTCATAGTAAGTGATTTTAATAACCCATTATCAACAATGGACAGATCTTCCAAGTGAAAAAAAACCAAGGATATTGTGGCATTGAACAACACTCTGGAGGAAATGGACCTAACTGATATATACAGAACCGTTCACCCCAAAGAAGCAAAATAAACATTCTTTTCAAATGTACATGGAACATTCTCTAAGATAGACCACATGGTAGGTCACAAGTCAAACCTCCACAGATACAGAAAAATTGAAACCATACCAAGCATCTTCTCAGATCACAATGGCTTGAAACTAGAAAACAATCTCAAGGGGAAAAAACCAAAAACATTCTAACCCATGGAGACTAAATAACATGTTTTTAAATAAGAAATGGCTAATCAATGAGATCAAAGATGAAAGCAAAAAGTTTCCAGAAAAAAATGACAAAGAATACATAACAGCCCGAAGCCTATGGGACACAGCAAAGGCAGTCCTCAGAAGGAAATTCATAGTAATGCAGGCCTACCTAAAAAGGTCAGAAGAAGCTTATACAGACAACCTAACCATAAGTTGCAAGAACTAGAAAAGCAACAACAAACAAAGCCTAGAGCAAGTAAAAGGAAGAAAATCATCAAGATCAGAACAAAGTTCAATAACTTAGAGACTCAAACTACAATTCAAAGAATCAATAAGAACAGGAGCTGGTTCATTGAAAAAATAAACAAAATTGACAAGCTTTTAACCAGATACATCAAGAAAAAGAGAGAGAGGACCCAAGTAAACAGAATCAGAAATGACACAAAAGAAACCACAACTGATACTACAGAAATACAAAGGATTGTAAGAAATTACTACAAACAACTACATGGCAAGAAATATGACAACCTGGGTGAAGGGAAAATTTCTGGAAATGTATAATCTACCAAAACTGAACCTAGAAGAAGCAGAAAGCCTGAATAGGCTAATAACAACTAGTGAGATTGAAGAAGTAATCAAAAATCTCCCAAACCACAAGAGCCCTGGACAAATGAGTTCTACCAAACATTTAGAGAAGAACTAACTCCTAGGCTCCTCAACCTATTCCAAAAAATCCAATAAGAGGGAAGACTCCCAAACTCTTTCTATGAGGCCAATATTATTCTAATCCCAAAACCAGGGCAAGACACAACTAAGAAAGAAAACTATAGGTCAATATCTCTGATGAACATAAATGCTAAGATTCTCAACAAAATAATGGCCAACTGGATCCAGCAATTCATTAAAAAGATCATACACCATTATCAAGTGGGTTTCATCCCAGGGATGCAAGGATGGTACAACATTCACAAATCAATAAATGTAATTCACCACATCAACAAACTAAAAGACAAAAACCATATGACCATATCAATAGATGCTGAAAAGCATTTAATAAAGTACAGCAACCATTTTTGATAAAAACACTCAGCAAAATGGGAATAGAGGGAGCATACCTTAACATAATAAAGGCCATATATGAGAAACCTAAAGCCAACATCATACTCAAAGGGCAAAAACTAAAAGCCTTCCCTGTAAGATCAGGAGCAAGACAAGACTGTCCACTTTCTCCAGTTCTGTTCAACATCATCTTGGAAGTTCTAGCCATGGCTATCAGAGAAGAAAAAGGAACCAAAGGTATCCAAATTGGAAAGGAGGTAGTAAAACTGCCATTATTTGCAGATGACATAATAGTGTACACATAAAACCCAATAGACTCCACCAAAAACTTACTTGACCTAACAAGCAAATGTGGCAAAATAGCTGAATATAAAGTCAATATTCAGAAACCAAAAACATTTTTGTATACAACAATGAAGCATCAGAGACAGAAGCCAGAACACAAATCCCATTTACCATAGCAACAAGTAAAATAAAGTACTTAGGAATCAACGTAATCAAGGAGGTAAAAGACCTGTACTCAGAAAACTACAGAACATTGAAGAAAAAACCTAAGGAAGATACAAATAAATGGAAGCATATACCATGTTCATGGATGGGAAGAATTAACATTATTAAAATGTTCATACTACCCAAAGCAATCTATAGATTCAATGCAATCCCAATTAAAATACCAATGACAGACTTCACAGAAAAAAAAAAAAAAACTTCAAAAATTTATACGGAGCCAAAAACGCCTATGAATAGCCCCAGCAATCTTGAGAAAGAAGAACAAGGTAGGAGGAATTACAATACTGGACATCAAACTATACTACAAGGCTACTGTAATCAAAACAGTCTGGTACTGGCTTAAGAAGAGACATATAGATCAATGGCACAGAATAGAGAGCCCAGAAATAAACCAAGGACTCTATGATCAAGTAATATTTGACAAAGGGGGAAGGAACATAAAATGGAATAAAAATAGTCTTTTCAACAAGTAGTGTTGGGAGAACTGGACAGAAACATGCAAAAAAATAAAACTAGACTACTGACTTACACCATACACCAGAATAAATCAAGACGGATAAAGGACTTAAACATAAGCAGTGCCACCACAAAGGTCCTGGATAAAAAAAAAAAAAAAGGCAGTAAAATTTTTGATATCCTATGCAGAAATACGTTTACTGATATTTCTCCAAGGACAAAGGAAATAAAAGAACAAATAAACAAATGGGAACATTTCAAATTGAAAAGTTTCTGTTCAGCTAAAGAAAACACCAGCAAAATTCAAAGGGAACCAACTGTATGGGAAAATGATACCTCAGACAAGTGTTTGATATCCAAGATATATGAAGAACTTATGTGACTCAACATCAGGGAGACAGAGAGTCCAATTAAAAAATTGGCAAAGGACCTGAACAGACACCTCTGTGAGAAAGACATACAAAGGGCCCAAAGGCATATGAAAGAACGCTCAACATCATTAGCCATCAGAGGGATGTAAATTAAAACCACAATAAGATACCACCTCATCCCTGTCAAAACATCAACAACAAAACAAACAAATGTTGGTGAGAATGTGGGAAAAAGGGAACTCTGGTGCACTGTTGGTGGGAATGCAGGCTGGTGCAGTCACTATGGAAAACAGTATGGAGTTTCCTTAAAAAACCGAAAATGGAACTGCCTTTCGATCCTGCAATTCCACTACTAGGTCTATACCCAAAGAACTCTGAAACACCAATTCATAAGAACCTATATACACCTATATTCATAGCAGCACTATTTCCAATAGCCAAGTGCTGTAAATAGCGTGAGTGCCCATCAGTGGATGATTGGATCAAAAAACTTTGGTACATTTACACAATGGAATACTACACAACAGGAAGGAAGAAGGAACTCCTAACCTTTGCAACAACATGGATGGAACTGGAAAGTATTATGCTTAGTGAAAGCAGCCAGTCAGTGAAAGACAAATACCATATGATCTCACCCATTACAGGACAATAACGAACAAAACGCACAAACAAGCTAAACAGAACCAGATACATGAATACAATGAATAGACCTTCAGTGGGCAGAAGGGAGGGAGGAGGGGGGAAGTGGGAGGAGGAGGCAAAGAAGGGGAGCAGTTTAGTCAAGGAACTAGCATGGAAGAACCATGGACGTGGACAACAAGTGGGATTGAGTTTGCGAGGGGGGAAGTGGGACAGAGGGGAGGAAAAAGGGGATGAATGTAATACAACAACAATAAAATTAAAATGAAAGAAAGTAAGAAAGAAAGAAAGAAAGAAAGGAACTGGTAGCACAATAACTGGAAAGGTCCATTTCTTTACTGCCCAGTTCTTCCTGAAACCCCAGCAATCTGACCTCTTTCTTTGTGATGCTATTGAACATGGCCATAGATAACTTACCACATCCAGGTTTTTTTTATCTTTTCTTTTCCCATTTGTTCTGTTCTACCTTTCTCCTTATCAATGACTTAATAAAGAACACTTTCAACATCAAATATTGAATGTTGCAATGAATCTGGATCCAGTGTGTATGAGGCAAGGGCTCCTAGTCCATCGGGCACTGCAATAGGTTTCCAAAACTATTGACCAGTCCTTCCTCAAAGTTCCTTCTTCCTTTGTGGTCTCCTTGTTTCCCTATATTTTGGTTCTTGACTTACTTTCTTGATGACTCTTGTTACAGGTTGAACTGTCCCCCCAGAGATATGCTGAAGTCCTGATTCCTTACCTTAGAATGTGACTGTTTGGAAAAAACAGAGTTGCTGCAGATGTAACTAGTTAAGATTAAGATGAGATCATAATGGAACAGTGTGGGTCCTTAATCCAACATGATCAGTACCCTCATAAGATGACAGCCTAAGGGGATAAGGCCTACCCCATGGAGAAGGATTTACTTCAGCAGAGTTCTGACACCCACTGAGTCTGTCCCTTGAGTGTGTTGCTGGTTGTGCTATGCTTCAGTATGGTCTGAAGCTGTCTACAGGGTATCCTGACTCTGTGGCCTCCCAGAAAATTCAGGCAAAATTCACCTACCAACTGTGTTTTGTCCAGGACTTCCCAGCATGAGCTGCAAAGTGATCTGCAGATGGCTGCTACTTACGCTGGGCTTGGAGGTGCCCAGGAGAAGCTGAGGATTGAGGCTGGATGCTGCTAGAGCCAGGCCTGGAACCACTTAGTGAGAAGTATAGGGCTCACTGAGGCCAGATGCTGCTTGTTTGTGAGATTTTAAGAATGTCTGAAGTATGAACCATGACAGACCATTCATATGAAAAGCCACTGGAATCAGCTTGGGTAGGCCTGCAATTTGGTGGGATGAGGCCTCGGGGAATCACCAGGGCAGGACAAACAGTGTGAGCCGGGTTGACTGAGTCTTGGATATGGTGCTGCCTGCCAGCTCTGTGGGGGAGGTCTCAGAAAAGGAGCAATGGCCTCTGTCAGCAATTCTGTCTGAGAAAACTGTCTCCCAACTCTCACCCTGATACTGGACACTTTAGTTCCTCCCTGTGTCTGTGATGCTTCTTTTTTTTTTCTTTTTAAGATTTTTTTATTCATTATTTTCAGAGAGAAGGGCAGGGAGGAAGGAAGAAACAGAGAGAAACATTAATGTATGGTTGCCTTTCACCTGCCTCCAACTAAGGACCTGGCTGGAGATCTGGCTTACAACCTGGTTATGTACCCTGACTGGGAATTGAACCATCGACCTCTGGGTTCGCAGGCCGGCACCAATCTACCGAGCCACACCAGCCAGGATGCTTTTTGAGCTGCTGCCCCAACACTGGAGCTCAGAGGGAGCGAGTCCAAGATAAGCCTGTGCATGGACCCTTTGGAACCCATGTGTCTCCAGAAGCCCTTTGTCTCATTCAACCACAAATCCCACTTGTTTGCTTAGTCAGAAATTATGGGGACTTCTTTTCCTGGCTCTGGAAGCCTGGGCTGGGGCCTGTGGCTCCTCAGGTTGACCTTCTCAGCCCAATATTTATCTGCCGCATGTGGGTGTGGGACCAGCTGGTTCTGCGTCTCTACCCTTCTTACCAGTCTTGATGTGGCTTTTTCTTTATAGCTTAATTGTAGGAATTCTGTTCAGCTAGATTGTGAATGATGGTTGTTCTGTAGTTCAGCTGTATTTCTGATGTGGCTGCCAGAGGAGACAAGCACAGCATCTATCCATGCCTCCTTTTTGACTGAAAATCCTGCTTAGGCTCTTTTGACACAGGAAATGCCCAGTCTGTTTCTCCTCCCCATCCACCCCACACCTAACCTTTAAGGTCTCAAACTCCACCTTCCCAAAAGGTGTCAACCACTATTTTTCCATCTTACTGATCTCCACAAAACTTGGCTTAAATGGGCTTTAGCACTTGGTGAAATTTATTCTGTCATCTGGGGATACCATGGTTGGATGGGAAGCCCATTTCCAGTTCAGCCAATTAATAGTTTTACAAAATTTTGGAAGTTCTTAACCCTTCTGAGTCTCAGTTTCTTCATCAATAAGATGGGGACATGAATGTCTACTGTGAAGGGTCACTGTGCAACCTGAACAAAATAACATTGAAAGAGTGCCTGACAATCAAGGAGCAGCAATACATCTGAGCTCTCTCTTCCCTTCCTGTATTTCCTTTCTCTTACTAAGGACACTATAAATTCTGTGATATAAGTAATCATTTTTTTTTTTTTTATATTTGCAGGGTGGCACCCAAAGCAATAAGTCTGGTAAGATACAAAATAGACACTTACACCACAGAGTTCAAGACCATCATGAGAAAGCTAAAGTGTGGAAGAAAGTAGGAAGAAGAAAACGTCTTTGGGGAAGATAACAGCAAAGCTTGTAATGAGGTCTTTAATGAGGTGTCTCTCTGGTGAGTCCATCAAAGGGGAATAAGGAGGAATCTGTCAAATCAGCAAACGTACTATATATGGAGAAATATAAAATGCCTGCCTCCTCTTTGAAAAGGTTTAGTTGGGGGGAAAAAAAAGATGTGCGGAGGCTGGAGTGGGGTGAATTGTTAATGAATCTGGCATTAAGAGATTCGTATTAAGTCAAGGGAGGTGGCTCCATTCCCAGGGTTGATTCAGCCACTTCCAGGGTGCTGTGGGAGGTCTTCTTTGAGGTCAGCAGCAGTTAAGCTAAAATATTCAACTGCTCATTATCACCACATACCGCACCACTTTCCCCAGAGTATTCTGGGAATGAGGCAATAGCCCCACATTGGGTGAATTAGTCCAGGCCTAAATTTCAGAGGATATAATCCTTGATTCAGAGATTCTTCCTTCTTATTTTCTTCTTACTCTCTGTCCTCAAAAAGCTGTGAATGCTCTAGGTCTGAAGGTCACCTTGACACCATTTCTTATCCTTTAATGTGTGCTATTTGTTTAATAGACCTATGGTTTTATTTAAATCTGAAGGTAGCTGATTGTTATTGAGGCAAAAGCAATGGCTCTCTGCTTCCTATGGAAGAAGCGAGGTGGAGTCCTGGCTGAGAGATAATAATAGGCTCAGCCCGGACTCCAGGAGTCTAGAGAGGAGCAAGCTCATAGGTCAAGATTTTTAGCTAGGCATACACTGGTGCTGAAACTACCTGCTTCTTCAGACGGGCAGAGTGAAAGATGTAGAAGATTCTGGAAGCCATACCTCACTGTGAGAGAAGATGTATGCTTCTCTCACATCTGCAGGACATGAGCAGGGATCCAGTACTACTGTTTTCAGATGAGGAGCCTGCTGCTCAGAATTTAAGTGACTTGCACAAAATCACAAAGACAGACATAAGATAAAAAATTTATATCCTCGCTGGTGGCTTGGTGGATGGGCACCAGCCTGCAAACCCAAAGGTCACTGGTTGGATTCCCAGCCAGGGCACATAACCAGGTTGCAAACCAGGTCTCCAGCCAGGTCCGTAGCTGGAGGCAGGTTAAAGGCAACCATACATTGATGTTTCTCCCCCTCTCTGCCTCTCTCCTTTCCCCTTTCTCTGGGGATAATAAATAAAATCTTTAAAAAAAAAGATAAAAAATTTCCTGGGCTCCACACCATGGAAGCTGGCTCAGGAAAAGCTAAACCAGGGACATCTAGACAGAAGGACAATGACATGTCTCCTAGGTTGGACACAGCTGGGAACCACATCTATGCCCATGCCTGTGTCTGCATGTGCACTTCATCTCTACCTGTGTGCTGCACATTCATTTCACCAGGTTATTAATCTGCACATGTTTTCCTGACAGCAGCCTTTCACAGGAGGAATCAATGCAGAACTGGATTAGGAATGTTGTATTCTAAAGATCAGAGCAAGAGTTAATCAGCACAGCCATGCTTGAACAATTGCAGCCATGTGCCATGAGGGCAGAGCACTGCTGAGTGTCCATAGTGCTCTGTCTTTGTCTCTGAGATCAGTCCACTGTAGACAAAGGCAGTGTATGTGCGTCTCTCTGTGTGTCATGTTCTCTGCATTTGTACCACTGGTAGGTTCAGATGACCCCCACCACAGTCAACTGATACACAGTTTCATCCAAGCACTCTGCTTTGACTCATCTGTCCCCTCTGCAAGCACTGTCCTCCCTCACTTGCTCTTCCTCAGTCTGGTCAATTCCTGTGTGTCTTTCAAGACTCAGCTCACAGGTCATTTCCTTGCTCCATCTCTGCTCTACTTAAGGCTTGTTTACTGCCTCTGGGTCCCTAATGCTTCCTCTGATACCTCTTGACAGGGCTTCCTGCCTAGTCACTATTTTTACCTTTCCCAGCCTTTGGGATCTTAGAGGTCAAAGACATTGTCTCTTATACCTCCTCCTCATCAGTACTTGGAATAGTGCCTAATACATAGCAGGGGCTCAATCATTGTTTGCTGAATGGAAGGGAAGCTTTCAGAGAGTAAGTGTCCAATGGCTGAGGGTAAAACCATATATAAGCAAACGTATCATGTAATTTGAGGTTAACATTTTTGACTAATATAAGTACACTTGGCATTGCTAAAACACAATCAACGTTGAGATGAGTCACTTTACAAGACATATTGGGATGGGTATAGTGATGCTTTGCATACAATTACACCTCTTGTTTCACAAGTATTAAGTGCTATGAAGATCCCTTTCCAAATACTTCCACTGAGTTTCGTGGTAGTGCTACACCTCCAGTTTCATCGGAGCCATTTTTAAAAACTTATGTTAAAACCACCTCTTCTATACCTGCGTTTTCTATAAAACTGTCATTCACTGTGTTCTACATAACTTATCTGCCCCATGCAAAAGTTAGTTATTTTAGAATTTGACACCAGGAAAATCCTGGTCTCTCTTCTGCTGAATCGGCAAGCCTCTCTTTCTACGGCCAGATATACCTGTCATCTCTTCCTTTTTGACATGGTTGCCAGGAAACTCAGAGGCATATCTGAGCTCATTAACTAATTCCCAATCCTTATGTTAACCAATTTCAGACTTCCTGGTATCTCTTCAGAGAATTGTAAGTCATTGTTAAATAACTTTCTGTTGCCTCTTTCTGTGGTGTAAGCCACAGGGTTACTTGCTTGAGAAGAACTCCACCCAGATTACGCTGGCAACTGGAAGTGTCCCCTTTAATGATTTTAGATTATGGGGCATAGACTTATTCATTTATTTATTTAGGTTATTGCTCTTTCTTTTGTTTAATTTTGTTTTGGTCCAGAACATCTGAATGAATCCACAGAGCCCATCCCTCCTGACTCATAGGTCATGACTGATTGCTGGTGGGATGACCATCAGTCTCACTGAAGTTTCTTAAATTACCTCTGAAAGAGGGATTTCGTGAGCACTCTATCAACTCTGTGAAAATAAATGCCTTATGGCAGTTTTCGTGAAATATGGGAACAGAAACAGATAAAATCTTAATTTTCTTCTTCCTTTCTTGATCTTGCCTTTTCTAGTCCTCTTTTGTTTCCTTGACTTGACTTTATACTTATCCTGTATGGATGGTATGCTGTCTCAAAATCTTTATAGAAGGAAAAGTGCCTCTATGTCCAGTTCAAATGTCTCCAACCCTATGAATCTTTTCTAACTTTACGTTTCCCTTCTCTTTGTTCTCAGAATAGTTCTGTCCTACCATTGTTTCTGTAAATGCACAAATTATGATTATATGGTAATTTATTTGTCATGTGGCTATGAACTACCCTAAAATCAGCTTCCTACAGTTGATTGATGGGCCCCATTATCTTTGTAGTCCATGGCCCACCCTTAGTAGAAGCATAAATTTAGACATGTTACATACACTTTTTGTGCTGCAGTTTCTTTTCCTGAAGAGTAGACATAATGTAGCATCCACCTTAGGGGGTAGTTATGAGGATTAGGAGAGAAAAGCCAAGTAAGGCCTGGTATGCAGAGTAACCACTCAATGAATGCTAGTTCCTATTAACCATTCTTATTGGTAGTAGCAGTAGCTGTATTATGATTTATAACATTCCTAGTACATTACAGCATTTAGTATATAGCTTAAAGCTCAGTAAGTATTTGCAAGATAAATGCTGAATAATGAATATGCTCTCCCTTTCGCCCTGTGAGGACATCAGGCTGCCCATTTCTGAGACAGAGATGTAGAGGCTGGAGCTGAAGCCAAAATCCAGCTGTGCAAATTCTTGGCTATGTGCTTTATGATAAGATGTGCAGCCTTTGTCTGAGGCCCCAGGCAGCTGCAAGAGAAAAGAAATGACTCAAATCCCACAGCATCCTTCAGGATTCCTGGTGACAGAGCTTCTCAGGCTGGGTCAAGCATGTATGTCAAAACTGTCAAATGCCACCTCCACTCAAACACCCAAGACTGCAGGGGAGAGACTGCAGCAGACCTCAGTCTAATCATGGGCACCTGAACTTGAACCCATCTCTGATCTAGTTCTTTGTTTGCTTTTTCTGCTAAGAAGTGACAAGGTGGACAGGAGTTAGCCTGATCTGCCCCCCTTCTTGCCTGAGCTCCAAGGGAAGTGCTAATGAGCAGTGGCTTGGCCAAAAGGACAGGTGAGACATCATTAGAGTGGACACTCAGGACCACCCCACCCAGAGCAGTTCTGCTGCCTGGGACTGCACATGCTCTGCTGTGCTCCCAGGGCCCTGCAGCCTCTCTCTCCCCCGGCTCCCTCCCAGAGGGCCCACAGGTGCTGAGAACTCTGTCTGCAGAAGGACCCTGTCCAAAGGCAAACTTCCATCACTAGGCCCTATTATCATAGGCCAGTGATTTTCAGCTGGTGTGTCGCAAGAACTTTTAAAACATGCAATACCTGACTGTTTAGTTAGGGGCACTGATCTCTTTTCCCTTAGATTGTCAAATTAAAAAATGACAATAGTCAATACAATAGAATGAGTCAAAATTATACCTATTTTTGTCTGATCAGCAAAAAACATAATTTTTGGTGTGCTTCAGAATTTAGTAATTAGTAATTAGTTTATGGGTGCTATGAGATGAAAAAGTTGAAAATCCCTGGCATGGACTGTACCAGAGACCTGTGTGTGTCAGGCACTGGGCTACTTTCTATGTGCTACTGAACCCACACAACAGCCTTCTGAGGGAGGCATTATTACCATTGGCAGGTGAGAACACCAAGGCTTAGAGAGGTTCAAGAGCTTTGTGTAAGGTCCAACATCGAGTGAGGGCAGGGCTGTGACTGGGGCGCAGGTTCCCCCGGATTGGAGGCTCTGCACTTCAGGGCACAGTGTGTTCTCCCCTCATCTCCCACAGGCAGGACTGATGGAATCACAGGGACAGGTAGGTTTTGGGGGTACCTAGGGGATATGTGGGAGAGGAAAAGACCAGAAACATAGAAGACTGTACTGGTGGCAGATCTAAGTGGGTTGGATTCAGGCTGACCCAGGCAGGACCATTTATTATTGGTTGTCCAGCATTCACGTACTGTCCTTGTGACCATGAGCCTGAGGCTGTTTCTTTAAAATGCACTCTCTCTCTCTCTCTCTCTCTCTCTCTCTCTCTTACACTTTTTATTTAGAGAGAGGGTAAGGGAGAGATAAAGAAGGAGAGAAAAATTGATGTTAGAGAGAAACATTGATTGGGTGCCTCTTGCACACACCTCAACTGGGGACTGAGCAGCAACCCAGGCATCTGCCCTGACTGGGAATTGAACTGGTGACCTTTTGCTTTATGGGATGATGCTCAACCCACTGAGCCACACCAGTCTGGATAAGGGTGTTTCTTTAGCTTTAAGATGGGGTAACAATACTGAGATATAATAGTATGTCAAGCTTCAGGTGTCAAAATATCAATGAGCATTCCCAAAGCACGGTCTTAAGGTTGTGAAAGTGATGATGATGATGAAGACAGTACACACCCATAGAGGGGTGCACAGAGGAAGAAAGGGCTCCACAATAGGGGATGAAGCAGCATTCTAGTTCCTGCTTCTTGGCTTTGCCCTGCTCTGCCTCTGAGGACTTGCACTGGGTACTGCACTGCGCTAGTTAGGAGAAGAAGGGCTCCAGCACCCTCTCGTTTAGCAGAGGTACAAAGTCCATGAGTCACTCGTGCTCACAGAAGGTGCCTGTGGAAGTTTCTACTACCTGGTTTCCCACACTGCATGGGACCAGACACAGCTCACAAGCCACAAATGGCAAGTTTGAGTAAAAATGTGGTGGATTGGTGCCAGCCTGCAAACCCAAAGGTCTCTGGTTCGATTCCCTAGTCAGGGCACATAACCAGATTGCAAGCCAGGTCTGCAGCCAGGTCTCCAGCCAGGTCCTTAGCTGGAGGCAGGTGAAAGGCAACCATATATTGATGCTTCTTTCCCTTTCTCCCTCCTTCCCTGCCCTTCTCTCTGAAAATAATGAATAAAATCTTTTAAAAAAATAGTGGTTGAATGCTGAATCAATGTCAACTTAATGCAGGTGAAAATGTCTAATACTATGAAACTCATAGTGGGTATGCACAGATTTTGGGTTTGAATCTCAAATCTATGATGACTGCACTCCCCACCATAGACATACTCACTATGAAGAACATTTTGAAGAGTAACTTTTGTCTTTTTTCTTTCTTTCTTTCTTACTGTTTTTCATGGATGCACAAGTCAGAAGCGACTCATAAAACCTTTAGTGCCATCCCTCATCAGATTCTCACTAAGCTTATGACCTCGAATGTCTGTTCACAAGCGTTTCATTCCTGTGGAGCTGGCCCACTCCACCTGAGGATGGGTTGGATGGCTTCACACCTTCTTTAGGCCAAACAGCCCAAATTGTTTCTGTCCCTGAAGGTTCTTCATGAGTCAGTTTTTTAGATTAATCTTTCATCCAAATGAAAGACCCTCACATGACTATCCCCATAGCTTTCTAGTCTAAAAACTTTCCCATTTTCTCTCCTGAACGTATCTTAACTTGGCTATTTCAGGGATAGCAACCTCTTGCAAAGTCACCTCAGTGCTTTTGTCCTGGCTTCCTGCCAGCCTGGGAACTGGGAAGGCCTTGAGATGCGTGTGGAGTTGGGCTTACAGGGGCAGGAAGCTCCTTCAGCCCTCAGAAGAGGCTGAAGCTTTTTGGGAAGATGGTGAGGAGCAACTCAACCTCTTTTTCTTCTTTGCTCCTACCTCTCTTTCCTAATTTTCTACTGCTTCCTCTCCACTTTCTCAAGCCCTTCACTTTTCTCCTTTTCTCTCTGTAGTTACACTATTTTTGCCCAGCCTCTTCTCTCCTATCTCTCACGTGCCTGAGACGAGGAAGGACTGAGCGCACCCTCCAGCTGTTAGGGATGAGCTGCAGTTGGCTGTTGACAAGGAAGAATAACAAAGGTGTCTCATTATGTGACTACAATTGTACTATATTTCAGGCACTTGTTCTACGTCATCTTTGATTCTTTTACTCAATGCTGATGAGCAAAGCAATGCTTAGAGAAACAAATGGCTTGTCCAAACCCACCTCGAGATAAGTTATGTAGTAGTAAGATTTAAATAAATAGCCTCAAGGCTATACTTAGATACACATCAAAAGCTTGTGTTCTCTGTCACATTGCAGTGCCTCTTCTTTCATTCCTGGAGTAAATCCTGATACTGCAGGAATGGTGGTGGTTGCGGGGCAGGAATTGAGGTACATTTTCTTGTTAAATAAATTGCATTTTCCCCTACGCTTCTTCTATAACCCCCCCTTCTCTCAAAGAAACTCACAATGTCACTGGATGGCAGTAGTTGTTGGCTAGAGCTTAGTGTAAATTATAAAGAAGCAAACATTTGCTTTTGGTTTCCACCAGTCTTCTATTTCTACATCTGTTTCCCTTTGTCTGTGTCTCCTAAAGGACAGAAATACCCTGTAGGGTAGGTTCCCAGCCTTGGTCATTTTTGTTTCCTGCTCAGCTTTCAGCAGGTACCAGACAAATAAGGAAGGAAGGAAGGAAGGGCTGAATTCACCATGCCAGCTCACTGAAGACCCCCAGGCTGCCTTCTGTTTGCTTGGCAGGCACCCTGCTATATATCTGACCCACTGAAGTGCAATTAGGGTCTGTCCATTCCGTCAGCATGTTTCTAATCATAAAAGGGGATGAATTTCTTCTTTTCTCAGTAAAGGGCCAGAAAGCATGGAAGGAGAAGCTATCATTTGACCATAAACTCCTTTCTCCCCAAGTGCTAAAAACTTTAGACCAAATGAAAAAGAGGGGGAGGTGGAGTTGCCTTCAGATGTCTCCAGAAGTAAGCATGCCATGACTCAGAAGGAAGGGAGATGATGGCAGAAGAAGAAACTAATGTTTTTTGAGTGCTACTAAGCACAGGTGCTTTCCTAGCTATTTTATTTATAGAATGTGCCCACCTTATAGATGACATTCAGGATTAGCTGAACCCAGGCACTTGGCATGAGTGATGGTGTCACTTATCTAAAGGCACACTGTTAGTAAGTTACAGATCCAGGATCCAACGTGAACATGCTTGATACCAGTCTACGCAGTTTGGGAGTATTTTCTTTTCAGGAGTCTAAGAGGCCACTAGTTTTTGAAGTTTTCACCCATGAAGTATGTGGTTCTCTACAACTATGTACCAGGACTTCCTGTGTTCTCTTTGAGAAGGCTAAGTGGCTAGAGGATGACTTCAGGCCTTCGATCTGAGAGGCACAACAGGCAGGGATCGCTGACCAGGGTGCTGGCTCCTCCCTCCTCCCTCCTCCCTTTTCTCTCCTCCCTCCTCCCTCCTTCCTGCTGTGCTCCATACAGCATACCCTTTATTGATGGTCTACCTATCTTTCTGGGAACCCCTTCAGCACTTCTGTGTGCCCTGCCTTAAATTAAGTGTGCCTTTCTCTCCAATAAACAAACTTGCATCTTTTCTCTGAAGGACTTTCTTAGGTGCGGAGATTTCAAATTGCCTGGAAATGTATGTCCACCAGGCAACCCTTAAGCTGATGACTGACAGGCTCAGGAGTAGGAGAGCCCAGCCATCACCTCTAGGTGTAACTAGCACTCCAGCACACTCCCTGGAGTACCTGCCCTCGGGTCTTTGTTCGATTTTGCATATTTGCTTTCCTTTTTCTCCTTCCTTGTCCTGCTTGCCCCAGTCCTTTCTTTCCCAGTCTCCCCTGAGACCTGCTTTGTAAATCACTTGCACATGAATCCTCAGGTCAGGGTTAGCTTCTGGGCCACCCAACCTTTCCATAACTCCTGCTCCATCACCTATGACTTGCGTCCCGAGTCATACTCTAACCCACTGTTTTCCAACAGGAATGCGTTTGTTTCACATGCTTCTTGCTATGAATCAAATTATGCAAGCAGAAATCAGGTTGGAGTCCTAATCTCCAATGTGATTGTAACTGGAGATAAAGCCTTTAAGAAGGTAACAGAGTTAAAAATGAGATCATAGGGGTGGGGCCCTGATCTAATTAGACTTCTCACAAGAGGAGACACAAGAGCCCTGGCTGGTGGCACAATGGATAAGGCACCATGAATAAAAAGGTCATTGGTTCGATTCCCAGCCAGGGCACATAACCAGGCTGCAAGCCAGGTCTCTAGCCAACTCTGTAGCTGGAGGCAGGTGAAAGGCAGCCATACATTGATGTCTCTCTCCCTCTCTCCCTTCTCCTCTCTCTAAAAATAATAAATAAAATCTTAAAAAAAAAAAAAAAGAAAGAAAGAAAGAAGAGACACAAGAGCTCTGGCTTTCTCTTTGGACATGCTCACAGAGGAAAGGCCCTATGAGGCCACAATGAGAGGACTGTTGACTGCAAGCCAGGAAGGGAGCATTAACCAGACACCAGCCCTGCTGGCACCTTGATCTTGGATTTCCAGCCTCTAGAGTTGTGAGAAAATAAATGTCTGTTGTTTAAACCACCAGCTTTTGCTATTTCATCATGGCAGCCTGAGCAGACTACATAGTTACTAGTGGTACACCCTAGGTTTCTAGACACAGCTCCATGTTTGGAGAAAGGCAAGGATGAAAATGGGGACAAAACAGTTTGTGAGAATCATGTGTAGGTCAAAACAAATCACAAATTGACTATCTGATCATTTTTTAAAAAGCAGGTCCCAAGCATCTGCCCTGTACTGAGCATGGGGGTGGGTGAGGCAGAGATGGCAGTGCAGTGTGAGAGAACCTCGAGAAAGGGTGCGGGATGGTACAACGGAACTCCTCATCCACCAGACCTCTGAACCCTGCCAGGGTTCAGAACACATGAATGACCCACATTAGCAGCAGCAGCCCCGCCTCCACCTGCTGCAACAGTAGCTGCAGCTCCAGCATTACAGAGCCACTGCCAACTTTTCCCAGGCCTAAGCTGTATTGGTTGATCCTCAAACCTAATCCACCACTACATGTCCTCACAAGAACCTGTTAGGGTCATCAAAAGAATCTGAAAATGAAAAAGAAAAGCACCTAGGACACTGGCATTAGAGATAAGCATGCAAGCTCATGGAGTGGAATGCACCTTGGGTGCCTGCTTTGAGAGCCAGGGGATCCAAACCTCGTGTTTTGCTTCTCATTGGAGGAATCCTCCTATCTGGCCGAGAAAGAGCCCTACTCACTGGTCCATTCCTCTGTGCCAGTGTGCTTATGGAAAAGGGGACAAACTTATCATTGACTTGAACTTAACAGGACGAAGAAACAATGTTACTGCAAAAGGACCTTGCTGAGTCAGTGCTCACAGGCACATGAGGTGTCTCACCTCTGATTGCAGGCTCATCTGTCAGGGACAGCTCTCCACAAGTGCAACTTCATGTTGTCCTGTCCCACTTCAAGCCTGCACTGTGCCAGAGCTGTCTCCAGACCCTCAGGAATACTCTGAGTCTTCAGTCAATGCTGACCTGGAAGGCTGGGGTCTAAATGGTCCAGGGGCGATTCTCAGCCACCAAGAGGCAGGAGCAGGTGGATGAGTGACCCAGCCTCCCTTTAATCTGACAATGCTGGGTCCTTTCCAGAGGTCACAGCTTAGTCAAGCCTCTGGTATCTAAAGCAGCAATTATGACAATGCAAACCTCTGATAGCCATACCTTTCTTGACCCGAAAAGACTGCAGCCCAGGGTGAAAGATGTACAAAAAGGTGTATGTGACTTTAAGAGCATATGGGACTTGTGATATAGCCAGGGGTGGTGGAAGCCAGTTACATGGAACTATTGCCCTGACTAAAGATGGTAGCCGAAAGAAGGTAAAAGACATGGGGGAACTGTCAAAAGTAGCACATCATAGGAGGGGCAGGGTAGGAGGTCACATAAGAAGTTGGACCAAGCATTTAAAATAAGGGCAGACCAAGGGAGAAGGAAGAAGAAACGTGGTCTGAAAGTGTGTAGATGGGAGTCAGCTACTACGTCCAGTGTATAAGGGGAAAGCTATGTGGTTTGGAGAATGCTTATGAGGTCTGAAGAAAGGAGATCATGGTAGTAGAGCTGATGGAGCTCTGTGGGGACCTGCCTAAGGAAGCATGGATATGTGGGAGATGCTTGGAGCTGAACTGTGACCAGGAATGCTGAGCTACAGACTACCGCTTCTCTGAAGGACGTACAAAGAAGACACTCCCCTGGGATGTGTGCGCCCCTGGACTCCACCAAGATCCAGTGCACAGCACATGTTTTCCTGCACCACTGCATGGAGGCTGAGGACAGCGTAGCCCGGGTCCTGAAGGAGGGAGCTGCTGTGAGTGGATGGCAACTCTGAAACCCATAAGTGTGCATGTTCTGGTGGGGGTGGAGATCTGTTTGCACGACAGTTTAAGAAGAGATAAAGAAATGGGGACTTTCTAGGCATGGTATTGGCTTATAGCCTTTTGGGGAGCAAGGGAAGTACTGGGTCTCATGGGAGAACAGGGCTCTGAGCAGAAGTGCTCCCAGTGCCCCCACCCCCGAGGTCAGAACCCTGTAGATAAAAACCTGTTTCCTTCCACACCCATTGTTGAGTCAAGACACCACATGGTCAAGCCCTGGTTTGCTGGTTATGGAAGGAGTCTCTCGTGATATATAAAACTTGGCACTTACATGCTTTCCCTTTGATGTATTCATGTTTAGATGGCAAATCCCCAAATAAATCACGAAGATTTCCATCCTGGGGCTTTGCATTTTGCGTGGAGTAAGCATCAGGGCAAAAGTGGGTTAAAGTCATTCAGTTCATGGTGGGGGGTGGGCTCTAGATTGTCTTGGATCCTGAGTATTTCTCAGTCAGGATCTCCAGCTTCCCCTATTATTTTTGAAGGTTTTCTGATTTTAATCCTTTGTTTAAAAAATGTATTGCAGCTTTATTGAGCTATAATGCACATGCTACATAATTCCCCCATTTGAAGTAAACAGTTCAATGGTTTTTGTATTCACAGAATTGTGCAACATCATCATGATTAATTTTAAAACATTTCCATCACCCCAAAAGAAACTCTGCATCCCTTAGCAGTTACTGTTTATTCCCCCAACTCAACCCTACTCTCGAGCTGGAGGAAACTACTTATTTACTTGTTATTTATCTGTACATAAGTTGCCTTTTCTGGACATTTCACATGAACAGAATCTGTAATACCTGGTCTTTTGGAACTAGCTTCTAAACTTTGCTTAATTTTCTAAGTGTCATCCATGTAGCAGCATGTCATTACTGCACCCTGTTTTATGGTTGAGTAATAGCTCATTGTATGAATATGGTCCTCTTTAATTTCCACGCACCCTTTGATGAACACTTGGATTATTTCTCCTTATTGTTTATATAAGTTATCCAATGCCCTTCCAATAAATTCCTCTTCAACTTAAGTTAAGATTGGCTTCCAATGCTTTAAGTTAACTATAACAGGTACAATTTCCTGTATAACTGCTCATATATAATAGGGATTTCAGAAGGAGTAGCCCTGGGAATCAGGTGGCACCCAGTCTGGTGCCTCAGTCACAGTCAGCCTTTCTTTGTGGGACTCCTGTGGAGAGAGGTAACTGTAAAATCAGGGCAGGGAACTAGCAGAGTCTTGGTTGCCACTCACTCTAAGCAGGCATCCACTCCACCTAGTGTCCCAGGAGAAAAGCCCAAGGCCAAAGAGCAGAACACTCACTCTGCAGAAGTATGAGGTTAGGGAAATCTAGCTTTGTTTTTCCCTTTTTAAGCTTCATCTCAATAAGGTATTTCTCCCCACGGCCTTTATTCTCTCTCCTGACCTTTCAACAGTATGCTCATAGAAAAACTTAGACCTTCAGTTTGAACCTGCATCTTGTTATTTTTTTCTTACAATCGAATTTGCTCTCAGGATCCTAGAGTACCTGCAGGGTACTCTCTGAGAAGTAAGGCTTTGGTCTCAGTTTGTCCCACCTGTAAAGTGAGGGGTGGGGGTTTGGGCATTTATTTAGCAACAGAGGCAATTCTTCAGATGCAAATTTGCTTGGGTTGGTTGGAGGATGGGATAAGAGGGTCACTTCTCAAGATCAATCAGGGAGGCAAACTTTGCTGGTACCAATGGCAGAGGGCACAGAGGCCTCCTAAGGGTCTTTCAATTAGATATGTGGGCCTGGAAGAACTCACAGCACATGAGCCAGAACCCATCTCAGCTCACAGAAGGGCCAGAAAGTGAGGTCCTCTTACCTGCTCAGAGGGCAGAGGTGGAACTGCTTGACAAACAGCACTAATGACTGAGGTAAATAGAAAAATGTGCTTTGGGGTCAGGGACACTCCACCCCTTCCTGGCTATGTGAGTTTTAGCAAATTCTTTTCTTGGGATATCCACTAGTGTTTAGTGCATAAAATAAGGCAGCGATAAACCTTAGCTCCCTTCTTTTTATTTAAATACCTAATCACAGGTAACTGTCTTTTATTATTATTATTATTTTTATCCTCACCTAAGAACATATTTTTTAAAGATTTTATTTGTTATTATTTTTAGAGAGAGGGGAAGGGAGGGAGGCAGAGAGGGAGAGAAACATCAATATAGGGTTGCCCTTCACCTGCCTCCTGGCTGGAGACCTGGCTTGCAACCTGGTTATGTGCCCTGGCTGGGAATCGAATCAGTCACCTTTAGGTTTGCAGGCCAGTGCCTTTCCACTGAGTCACCAGCCAGGGCTTTCTTTTTTCTTTTTATGAAGAGAGAAAGGGAGGGGGAATGGAGGCAGGGAGAATAGGGAGAATAGGAGGAAAGGAAGGGGGTGGGGGAGAGAGAGAGAGAGGTTGATGTAAGAGAAAAATGTTGACCAATCACCTCTGGTATTCTTCCCAATCAGGGATCAAACTGGCAACTTAGGTAAGTGTCCTGACAGGGAACCGGACCTACAACCTTTAGGAGAACAGGACAATGCTCCATCTGACTGAGCCACACTGGCCAGGGCCACTGATAACTATCTTGATGGACATGATTTATTAATCACTTTCAACTTGAAGGGTAAATGCAGATAACAACTTAAGTTCACTGATTTTTTTCCCACTTGTATGAGCACTATGTGCATTTTGCTGGCAAAGTTCATTTGGACAGGCCAGCTTTGGGGTAAAACCATCTGAAAGGGCTGTTGTGCTTCCCAACCCCTAACGCGAATACCCTTGTGGACTCCTCCCCTAGAATGTGGGCTGGGCCTAGCGACTTGCAAAAGTGGTGTCACTTTATTAATTTAAAAGGCCATGGCTTCAGTTTTGCTGGCATTCTCTTTCCGCACCTTCCCTCTTCGGGCTCTGGTGAAGCAGGATGCCCTATGGGAGGTCCAGGTGGCAAGGGACTGGCAGCTTCCAGACCTCAGCTATCAAAGAACTGAGACTCTCAGTCCAACAGCCCACAAGGAACTTAAAGCTGCCAACAAACACCAAGTGAACTTGGAAGTGGGTCCTTCCTCACTTGAGCCTGTGAGGACTGTAGTCTTGGCTGACACAGTGATTTCAGCTGTGTGGGAAACCATGAGCCAGGGACACATGGGTAAGCCATGCATGGGGTCTGATCCCCATAAGCTGTGAGGTAATAAATGGATGTTGTTTTATGTAACCAAGTTTTGGGATTACCGGTTATGTGGCAATAGACAACCAATGCAAACTCTAGCTATATCCCAGGCATTCTGCTAGGTGTAGCGGCTACAGATGGGTGGCACACATCCTTCCCTAAAGAGACAGTCTTGCTGCCACCGCCCAGTCCCCACACTGAGCCTCGCTCCTTTAACAGAAACATTTTGCAAGAAACCCAGCCTGGCCTGCTCAGGGTGGGCTGCTATAGGCCACACCACATGCCTCCCCTGACACCCAAGTTCACCATGCTTGGTGAATTCTCATTTCACTGTTTGAAAAGACTGAGCACATCCTTGTCTCTCACCCTGGCTCCAGTTCTTTTATCAGGAGACAATTGGGTGCAGTGGTTATAATCAGATTACCTGGGTGTTCAGCTTGGTCCCACTATTTTTTTTTTATATATAATATATTTTATTTACTTTGTTACTACATTGTCCCAATTTTCATCCCCTTGTCCCCTTCCACCCAGTACCCCATTTCCTTCAGCAATGCCCCCCATAGTTCATGTCCATGAGTCATGCATATAAGTTCTTTGGCCTTCTCCATTTCCTTTATTCTTCTTAACATCCTCCTATCTATTCTGTAACCACCAGAGTGTACTTTTTTTCCCCCTTTTACATCCAGACAATTCACCATTTAATTACTGCCTTCTGTCAGCTTCTCAAATCATATTAACACATATTTTCATTTCATTATTTCAAAATGCCTACATTAATTCATGTGTTTAAAGAATTACTGTTTTGAGTAATATGAATTGCAATATTACCAAACATGCAAAAATACATTTACACACATACATAGTTTTACACATATTTGAAGTACATACTTGATTTTGAAGAGTTAATACAAAAAATTTAAAATATGCTAATAGCTTGCATAATTATTATGTGTTAAATGATAGTTTTTTAGATACATTGTAGTAAAATTAAGCAGTTTTCTTCTTCTTTAATACTTATTTTACCCTGGAAATATATCACAGAAATGATATATTGCAGAACTTACTTTTGTGAAAGTTGTCCTAGAGACAGTGCCTAACCCACAGTAAAAAATGAATCTGATATTTGAGAAAGATCCTACCCCTCCCAATAATACAACTCAACTTTACTTTAAGCTACTGGAACTACAAATTATTCTTTTTGGAGTTTTCCTTCTTAAGTAGTAGATTTACTTATCTATTTATTTATTTAGGCTGTGCACTGGTCTGACTTCTTTCAACACCCTCTGTTTTTCCTCTACATGTGTTTTACAAGTTGAAGCCTTCAGAAATAATGGCACTTGCAGTGCTCAACCAATCCCCAGAGTAGAAATTATTATGTCTACTAAGTTGAGGTAAAAAAAAAAAAAAAAAAAAAAATCCCTAGGGTTTAAATAATTTTGTAGAATAGTATTCTAGCTATTTTTTGAACTTGTGGTTGACTTCCTATGTGGTCCTAAACTAACCCCTGAACTATTTAAGAATCTGTTGAGGTAGAAATTAGGTATGTTCACATTTCAATATTAAAGTTTATTACAGCATTCCTTCCTTTTCCCAAGTATCCCAGTTTGGGGCCTTCATAACTGGAAATATATATCTCCACGATCTATTTGAAAGGGACCTCACCTAATTTACATGCTAATATGAGAATATATATTGCCTATGTACACAAATCATATAGTTTAGTAACTTGTAACTTCCATCCAAATTGGTCTTCATTCTCAGCATCTTTCCTAACCTAAAGATTGACTGATTTCACAACACACCCATGACCAGTTGATTGCTATTTAAAACATAAGTTGCTAACAAAATCTATATATTACACACCAACAAATAAGCACATGTTTTATAACAGTGAATAAGAAAGATAGCATGTCTTCTATGTAACATACATCCACATTTTCTTACTTTTTTCTTCTTCCTTAACTGTACTTGATTTTTCTGAGTTATTGAAGGTAATCTGATTTTCCTATATTGTGAAATGATTCCCATCTAAGAAAACTTAACCTGTAGTAGTGCTGATACAATATACAAAATTGTATCTTATTTAGTAAAATCTATTTATAACAAGATCACTTTAAAGCATTCATAAATTAAAGTTGGTTCTTATCCATTCAACTGCCCTATGTTTGTTGATTGGTGCATTTAATCCATTTACCTTTGTACCTGTGGTCCTGTCTGTCTCTGTTTCTTCATCTTCTTAAAGCAGACCCTTTAGCATCTCTTGCAATGCTGGTTTGGTGGAGATGTATTCTTTTAGACTTCTTTTGCCTGGGAAGCTCCTTATTTCATCTTCCATTTTTTAAAATTTAATTTTATTGTTGTTGTATTACATCCATCCCCCTTTTGTTCCCCTCTGTCCCCTTCCCCACCCACCCACTCCCCGCCAAAGTAACCTTCCATTTTGAATGATAGTCTTGCTGGGTAGAGTATTCTTGGTTGCAAGCTTTTGTTTTTCATTGTTTGAAATATTTTTTGCCATTCCCTTCTGGCTTGTTGTGTTTCTGTTGAGAAATCAGCTGATAACCTTATTGGAGCCCTCTTGTATGCTATTAGCTGTTTCTCTCTTGCTGCTTTTAGGATTCTCTCCTTGTCTTTGAAAATTTCCATTTTCATGATGATGTGTCTTGGAATGGGCCTGTTTGGGTTCATCTTCCTTGGGACCCTCTGTGCTTCCTGAGTTTGCAAGATATTTTCTCTCATCAGGTTAGGGAAGTTTTCTGTCATTACTTTTTCAAAGAGATATTCTATCCCTTCTCTTCTCCTTCTGGTATCCATATAATACAGATGTTACTGCATTTCATGTTGTCCTGCAGCTCTCTTAAAACCTCTTCATTCTTTTTCAGTCTTTTATCATTCTTTTGTACTGTCTGGGAATTTTTACATTGACCTCCAGCTCAATGATCTGATCCTCTGCTTTCTCTATCCTGCTTTTGATTCCTTCTACTGTGCTCTTCAATTCACAAATGGTATTATTTCCTCCTGGCTCTTATTGATGGTTTCTATGTCCTTTGTAACACTGGCGTAGTTCTCAGTAAGTTCCTTGTAGCTTTCCTGGAGTTCTTTGTAGTTCCCCTGGAGTTGTTTGTAGTTTTCTTTGAACTCACTGAGCTCATTGAGATTCTCTATCATCATTATTTTGAATTCCATGTCTGATAAGGTGCTTGCCTGTATTTCATTTTGCACTCTTCCTGGGGATTCCTCCTTTCTATTTGTTGAGGGTTTATTTCTTTGTCTCCCATTTTAGGTGGCTCTTGTTTGTTTCTGCTTCTTGGGTTGGTTGGCTTTGACTTACTGTCTTAGTGATGTGACCTTCTGTGGTGTAGAGGTGTACTTTTTTTTTTTTTTAACTTCCTGGATCTGTGCTTGTTGATGTCAGCTCATGTCCCAGTCTGGGCCTAGTCAGCTAGTTGGGGATTACCAGAGATCCACTGTTTTTGTCTCCTTTAGTTGTTAATCCAATCAGTCTGTGATCAGTGGTCAGTTTTAGGCACCTCTGGGTGGGGCAGATGAATTCAGTTGTTAATCCAATCAACCTGTGCTCTGAGGTCAGGCTTAGGCACTATTGGGTGGGCTGGATTAATTCCTATGGGTGCAGCTGTGGCTTCCCTTCAGGCTACCACCCTTTGGAGAAGAGTGGTCTGCGGGCTGTATGGGGGATGGGTCAGCACTGGACTTATGGGCTGCTCCCCCAACACTCTCCCTAAAGCCACTGCCCCAAACCCTCTTTGTGTCTCTAGCCCACTGTGCCCTCCCTCTGCTGGAGCCCAGGGTAGGTGGGTGCCACTGCATTTTCGTGTGTGGTCTGTTTAAAAACTCAGTTTCTCTGTTAAGCCAGCTAAACCTGGCAACTTTTTGCTTTTCACAGCTGGCTGCTGTTTTACTCTCAGCTTTGTTGCTATAGGCTGGGAAGCCCAGCTGGGGGTTTAGCTCCCACCCTTCTCAGGTGGAACCCCCAGCTGCTGAGATGTGTCTCTGTCCCTTCAGCTGCCACCTGTGGGAGCCCCGCCAGCCCTCTCGCATCTCTGCACTTCCTACCAGTCACGTTGTGATGAATCAGCTCTTCTGTTCTGTCCCTGGTAATAAGACTTTCCTCCAGTTGGTGTTCTGTTGGTTATTCTGGGTGATTTCTCTCCAATTAAGTTGTAATTCCAGTTTGATGTTGGGAGGAGATTGGCGTGGCTCCACTTATGCCTCTGCCATCTTGGTTCTCCTCCCATTGTTTTCTTATACGGATATAAGCCTGAAACTGACTGTCAAAGCTTCCATTCTTTATACCTCATGACCATTTGCATCTTGGTGCTGGATACAGGCAAAGCGAAGATAAGTATATGGAAATCGTTCACAGTGTAAGTGCTAAAGCAAGCCAACTTCTAGATTCATGTGATGGGCATTGAGTCCTTGACTTACGCAACTCTACCTTTGGCTTATATAATAAATTTTAACAGTGGGCATTGATGGGGCCTGAGAAATTCCCTTGGTGCTGTTATTTCCTCTTTTTGTTGAGCAAATTATCTTTTCTAACCATGCCTCTACACTGAATCTGCAAGACATTTCTGATAATAATCTTCATTTAAAGTTAGACGCTCTCTGAAATTTCATTGTGAAAACAATGTTATTAACAGTGCTTTATCACCAGAAAATGCTACGTGGAAACATTTAATCATAAAATCTCCAAAAAGGAGAGATAGAAGAAACCCACCACAGTGCTTGATATATGGGAAACATTCAATATTTCTTAAAAGACTAAACATGCTTATATGAGAAACCATAAAATTGTGAAAATGTCTAGGAAACTGGGAATGAGGAGACATGGGTTTTAGCCCTGTGAGCAATAATTTTTGGTGTTTGAGTAGGTCATGTTGACCCAAGTTGACTCCTGAACACATCCTTACTATGTGAGATGAAATCCCAGGAGAATAAGAGACAGAATCTTGCCTCCTATGGATGTTTAGAGGGTTAGATACTCCCTCTCTCAGCATCCTGGCTACGAGTGCTAGCAGGTCATCTAACCTGAGCCGATTGACTGGTCCTGCCCAAGACTGAATCTAGAGCAAATAATGCTACAAAGCAGATGATCATTTAGAATCATTTGGGTGGTAGCAGTGTCAGCTTCTTCTGGTACCAGAGGTAGTGGTGGTGGGGCCCGCTGTGGCAGTACCAGTGCCCAGCCACATTCTCCAAGTGGCATGTTACGGTGCAATTCTGGACCTCACCTTGCGTTGATTCCTGGAGAGTTTCTGAGCCTGGTTTTTCAGCTTTGTTATTTAAGTCTGTGAACTATGTGATATTGTTGGGTGTTTAAAAACTAACACAAATTATGTTTTATTTTTGCCTTTATGTAAATAAACACAGGGAGTTCTAAACCTTTAAAATTTTTTTCATTCAGAATGAGTAAGTTTTAGAAGAATGGCAAGAAAACCCTTTAAAAACACATGAAACATTATGATATTTATAAGTGGCATTGATGATCTATAAAGTTCTCCTGTCATTTATGACCTCTGACCCACCAGAATGAGATCGGATTGACAGGCAATCAAATAGCCCTTCTCATCATTCAGTAAATATGACCAACAAATCAAGCTCCATGCTCATTCTGGGGACCTATGAGGCAGATTACAATATACAAAAGGCTCCAAGAAGTCTTGCAGTAAACAGACAAACTTTAAATGTTAATGTGCCCTACTTTTTACAAATGTATTTGACTGTGGGACTCTTTTTGTTCATGGGACACCTCAACACATAACAGCTAAAATTCTGCTGAACACAGACGGGGAAACACTGTTAGGTAAAACCCAAATCCTACAGTGAAAAACAATAAACAATAGCAAGTCATATAGATAATGAATAACTTCATTAATAAAGATTTTGTCTATACCTTTGAAATTATCAATACCATCTGGCAGAAGTGGTATAGTCTACTTCATTAAGCAACACCATGGTCATTAGAGCCTGTGAGAAACTGCACATTCATTTGGCTTTAATTGTTTTGGCTCTCACTCAGCACAGGCTCAGTCAGTCACGACTGTCAGCTTATACTTATAAAGCATAAATTATTTTCTAGGCTTAACTCATAATTACTTTTGCACCAAGAATTATAAATAAGAACAGTGTGTTCTAATGGTTAGGAGCAAAGTCAGACAGAGGTGAATTTGAATACTGATTCTCCAAGAGACACACACCTGCCTGGGCCTCACTTTCATCATGTGTAAAATGGGGGCATTTCTTGTTTGGTTAGCTTGTCTGAGGATTAAAAGAGATTTATAAAATGCTTCACACACTACCAGGCACATAATAAATGCTCAATAAAGGCTATTATTTTATGAACTTCATATCATGAGTTTACTCACTGTTTTTCTCTTTTGTAATAACCTTTTTTAATCTTTGGAGTATGTATTTTATAGCAACGCCAATGTAGTGAGCAAGTTTCTGTATCTAAACTGATATTTACCTGTGTACCATTTATGATTCCTTGGGATTTCAAGTAAAAATCTTTAGGGAGAGTTACTGTATGCAGGTTTGGAAGGACTCCTTTCCTCCCATATCACAGAGCATTGTCATGAGGAGAGCTAGGAAAGTGACAGGGAAGCAGGGTGACCCTCCTCTACTCAGAGACACTTTGTAAGCATCTGCACCGACTCACATGGCAATGGCAGGGGGAACAGGGAAAGTAAAGAAACCTATTTTTTGTACCACTCACCTTCCTTTTATACTTCATAGGAACCCAAAACAATTATGAGGGCTGCTGGGGTCCAAATAAATGCTCCTAGGGATATGCCAATAGGACTTGCACTAGGGCCAAGGTTTCTGACAGTCTAATAGGGATGCTGGTCCAAGAACTTTATTACCACACTCAAGACTGAGAAGTGACATGGTAGGTACTGCAAAGTGGCTCACTCCATCACTCCTTCCCAGCACCCTCTTCCATGGCCTGTCTTTATTATATGGCCTGGTGAAGCTTACAGAAGAAGAGAAGGGAGAGGAAAGGAGAGCAGGAGGAAGAGGAGCAAGGAAGGGGCAGGCAGGCAGGCAGCCAAGCCAAGGCAAAGCCTTGACTTTGCTAGTTTCTGTTTTGGCTAATGAGTCTGCAGCAGACACATGACCTCAGCTCCACACTCTTGCACTGTGACTTTGCAGCTACTCCCAACAGGCAGTGGGGTCTGTTTGTGCACCTTTTGAAGCCGAATTGGCCTTGTGACCTACTTTGGCTGATAGAATGAAGTGAAGTGATGCTGGCCATGTTCTGAGGCCATGATTCAAGAGGCCTAGCATGTTTTTGTCCTCTCCTTGGGGAAACAGAGACAACTACAATAACAGGTGTTCATTATTTCACACCTGCAATATGCCAGGCACTCTGCTAGGCACTTCACTCTCATAAATCATATAATTCTCAGACTTTATAATATTATTTTCTCTATAATAAGAATGAAAAAATTAAAGTTCAGAAATTTTAAATAATGTATTTTCCAAGGCCTCAAAGCTAGCAGAATGGAAATGATACTTACATCCAGTTCCTTACATTTCCAAAGCTCATCTTTCCACATAATGTACTGTTAATAAGCAATAGCTTCATGTATTCAGAAACAACCTTCTCTCCCCCCATCTTCCCCAAATATCCTTGGGGAGGCAAAGAAGCAAAAAGAAAATCATATTCCCTTTCAAAAAGGGAGTCATAAAAAATGGTAAATGGTAGGATTCATTAATTAGAGAGAATGGAAAAGAGTCAAAGATTTCTTTTAAGTCACTGTATCCCAGAAAGCCTGGCAAACTGTTCGAACACATCCATTGGAACCCTGGGTGCCTGTGTGTGGGAAACAGAGCTCCAGATGCCTGGCAGAAAATCCTGATGCCCTGACAGGTCATAAAGGCAAGGAGAGGAAACAGGTGTTGCCTCCCCAGGCTCTCTACATCAGGCTTCAGGGGGAGGTCTATGATATTCTCAGTGAATTAGAGGTGATTTTGGCAAATCAAAACCACCAGGAGGGACTTCAAAACCTATCTAAGAAATGTTTTAAATACATGAAAGAAAATTCGTGAGGGAGAAAATAGGAAAGACTAAATAGACCGAATTTCGTCTCTATTTCTCTTTCAGTCTGTATGATGGAATGTGTTAGACCAGCGTTTCTCAGACTTTGTTTATGCCTGAGAACCACCTGGACAACTTGCTAAAAATTGGGGTGATGGGCCCCTCCCCCAGCGTTTCTGACTCTGGAGATCTGAGGTGGGACCCCAGATCATTTGTATTTGCGACCTGTTCATTGGTGACGTTGCTGCTGCAGGTCAAGGGGCCACACTTTGACTACCACCACCTCTAAACTGTCTGGAGCCCATCCCAAGAACTCTAGCACTAGTTCTCTACTCAGACCTGGCCTCAAATACTAGCTTTGCCCCTTAATAGCTGTGCAATGCTGGACAAGGCACTACCTCTGTAAACTTCCTTTTCCTAGCTGCTCCAGGGAGATTGTGGTACCTACCTTGTAGAACTGTTATGAGAATTAAAGCAGACATAGGTGAAAGATCATGAAGTCATGCTCAAGAACTGAGATTTTTCAGGGAATTGGATAAAGTCATCCAGCTTCCTCCAAGGCTTGCTGATTAGGGCATTCACACTAGAAAGGTGAGGCCATGGCCAGCTTCAGTGACTCCCCTTGCCTACCCCTAGAAACTGCAGCTTCAAGGAGTCAAGGCTTGTTTAAAGAGAGGTCAAAGGGCTAGTTCTGAGACTCCCAGTATTTGGGTCTTGTTAACCCACAGCTGTGTCTACTGCCAATGAAAGTGGTTAAGGAGGGCTGAACTTTGCCACCAACACTAAGAATTCTGAGCCACTCCTGAGCTCTTACCACTGTGCTTCCTGCATCATATAACCCTTTTATTTTGGTGCTCCTGGACTTTGGCAAAGGAATGTGACCAAAGTTATGTGTATGAGAAACAACACATTAAGTAATACCAACAATGGTCTGTGGAGGTTAATAGTTGTTATGTCACCCAAGGGGATCTGGCACACTGACCCTTAATGATGCTATTCACACACAGCTGGGATGATATACCAAGCACTCCCAACTTTCTCAAAGAGACACATGACATTGTCAGTTACTAACAAAGACCATGCTTGACAACAGCCCCATGAACCTGGAACTATGAGGCCTCTTGAATTTGATGACTTTCTATTTTATCTTTAATCCAGCCTGTAAAACCTATGTCCACTTTTTTGGGCGATAATAATTATAATTAATATTCCCCATAGAACAGTATTGGAAAGGAAAGTTAGGATTTGTATTGGCTTCTTCAAAAGGAAAAGCTAAAGTTTTCTGAGGCACTGTAGCTACAATGACACAATGATACAGAGGTCTAATGAGTAATTTTATCAAATTAATGATTTCTGAAAGGATAAGTTTTCATGCTCAGAAAAATTATTCCAGCTTTTTAATGTTTGATCTTTGTAACTAATTTTAAAGATCACACTGTTCCAGTTCCATTTGTTCCATGCATTGTGCAGGGTCGCCAGTCAAAAGTAATAACATTTACGTCTGACCAAAGCCCTAGGCTTTAGAGTCTCTCAGGGTGTCCTGTCGCCTTGGGCGATTATAGTTAGTGGGTGGAATTAGCTTTCAGAATGTTCACAGTTTTAACATCACAGCTTCAATAAGGCAGCTGTAAGCCAGGAAGAAAGCTGAGTTCTTCGAAGTAGATCCATCTGAATTCATCATCAGCCTTCAGTGACATCCCACCTGCCCTGATCAATGGGCAAACAATGGTTTATACAATGGAGAGGTATTTTCTGGGGTCAATAAACAATACATGGCTTTTATTTTTCAGCAGTTTCTGTCCAGCTCCCTGCAATTTGACTGAAGCATCATGTCTAGTAGAGAACTCCATCTCTGGGTAGCATCTGCTGAGATGTCCTTTGAGGACATGATACTTAAATGACGCATCCTTTGTTACCAACCTACTTGGGTGAAATCATACATTAAGAAGCATGTTTTAATATACCTTAATTCTTTAAGACAGTAGCTTTCACAGTTTACCATAAGAATTACCATAAGAATTACCTATCAGAACACATGTTGCTGACTCCCACCCTCAGTGTTTCTGATTCAGAAAGTCCAGAGTGGAGCCCAAGAATCTGCATTTCTAACAAATTTTCAGGCAATGCTGTTGCTCCTGGTATGGATGCCACACTTGGAAAATCACTGCTTTAGGGATACTCATACAACTTTAAATTTAAAAATGAAGTTCTAATGGTTTTCTGTGTGGCATACAAAGATATGAGAAAATAGAAGCTACTGTGAAGTCCTTACCTCACTGGATAATTTCCTTTCACAGATTCTCCCACTGACCCCAGACGTGGGAAGAAGCAGTATGTCTACCTGGTCTGGGAACATCAGACCAAATACGTTGATAGATGTCAGAGAAGACATTTTAGAAGAAATGGCTGTGCAATAATATAAATTCCAAGTCTTAGTTTTTCATGTGCAAGGTCACCAATGAAAGATCGCAAAAAAAAAAAAAAAAAGGTGAAAACTCCAGAATGAGGGCAAATTTAGATCACAGGAAGTTCCTTAAATATATGACAAGGCCCCAAGGGGATTGGACACACCCCAGAGGGCACAGAAGGGGCCTTTAGGATCCTGATTGACCCCCAAAAGAGCCATCAGATAAGAACAAAGAGGGGTATTATTTACAGGAGTGGCTTAGACTCAGAAACCATCAGCCAGACTTCTTATTCTAGCATTCCTGTCTTACGTCCAAAAGCAAATAAAAGTCTAGAAAAACAATAGTACCGTTCTCATTCTGAATAATTTTTTTTTGCATACATAAAAAATTGTCCATTGAAGGTTCCTATTTCCTGAGAGACAGGGATGTCTGTATGTGTGGGCATATTTGATAAAGAAATGAACTGGATATACCTAAAATTTGAGGACTGATACCCCCATGAGATAGAGAACCCGAATGGTCCATTCTGTTTCCAGGGTTCAAGTTAGCTCTCTTACTTGCTATTGTAATACATGAACTAGGAGGAATGTTAACAGTCATATTGAGATTATTTGAATAATGTACCTTACCAGAAGCCCAGCCTCTAGAACAGTATAGCACGGAGTAGTCTGAAACTAGTTGACCTGTTATCAGCTGAGACTACGCCATTTTCTAGCTGTATAATGCTGGCCAAGGTGCCTAATCTCTGTGTGCCTTAGTTTCCTTGCCTATACAATTCAGGTATTGCTCTCATAGGGCTGCTCTGGTGAGTAAATGAGTTAATATATGTAAACTACTTAGAGAAGTGCCTGGCACATGGAAAATGCTATTATTATTTATGTCCAAATACTGTGTCATCCTTCTCCTTTTGTTTCATGCAAATTCCTCATGCTAATGCTATTTAGTTTGGCTAACACCCAAAATTTAGACTTCTGCCATAATTATCTACATATGGCAGCAGGATCATTCCAGAACCCTAATGATTTTGATTAGAACCAATCACCTGTGCCTATTTACACAACAGAATGATTGGCAGGATTTTGGAAGGACTGGCTATTCCAATTATATCCTTGTCAGGTGTGGCTGGTTTGAGCAAATATGCTACCAGTAAGAATCATGGTAAAACAGATCAGTTCCTGTATATTTTATAGAACCCAAAACAGAAACCAGAAAAAAAGAAAGAGGAGAGGAAGCATGGATTCATTCAGCAAATGTTATTTGAGCTTTTACTATGTTCTGAGAATTGTGCAAGATGATGTAGGTTGAGAGGTAAGCAAGCCATTCCCATCCTCAAAGAGCTGTCTAGTGAGGGAAACATGTTAGAGAACTCAGTAAATGCCACACAATGTACAATATGATAACAGACATTCCCATGGCTGCTAGGGTTGTCCAGAGGAGTTGTCTGGAACTGCAGTGCCTATCTGGACCTGTGGAGGTGAGGTCCTTCTGAAGTCAAGAAAGAAAGAGCTAGATGACAAGAAGAAGCCAAGCCCTGACTTGCACAGCTCAATTGGCTAGAACATCATCCCCTAATCTAAGGGTTGCACGTCCAAGTCCTGGTTGGGGCAGTGTTGTGGTTTCAATCCCTGGTCTGGGTGTGTATAATCCCTAGTCACGGCACATATGGGAGGAAACCTATCAGTGTTTCTCTCACATTGATGTCTCTCTCTCTCAAAAGCAATGAAAAAATTGTCCATGGGTGAGAATTTCAAAAAATAAAGGAGCCAGCCATGCCAACAAGTGGGCAAACATATTCTGGGCAATGTTGTATACCAACGCTTGGAGGTACAGATGACACTAAAAAGGGTGGAAGAGGTGGGAAAGCAAGATACTAATTCTTTAGGGTTTTTAAAGATTTTATTTATTTACTTTTAGAGAGAGGTGAAGAGGGCTAGAAAGAGAGGTAGAGAAATATCTCATATGCACCCTGACTGGGGATGGAACATGCAACCAAGGCATGTGCCCCAAAGTGGGAAGTGAACTGATGACCTTTAGGGTTGCAGGACAATGCCCAACCCACTGGGCCATACTGGCCAAGGCCTAATTCTTCAGGGTTCTTAAGGAAAAGCTGGCAGTATAAAATGTCAGAAAGTCGAAGATGGATGATGGGAGCTCAGCCGTCAAATCCCAGACCCACCCTGGCAGGAAACAGCTCCTGGACCAGCAGTTCTCAATTAGGCCTGCACAAAGTCTTGACCTGAGAAGTTTTAGAAATTACTGATTTAGTTTAGGGATCTAGCCTGAGCAATAGAACAGGATTTTTAAAACCTCCCCAGATCATTCTGATGTGCATCTGGGGTCGAGTCTATGCCTTTGTTACCTAAAGTTGGCTCCTGGGCCAGCAGCAACCCTAGAGACTTGTCAGAAATGCTGCATTGCAGGCCCACCTCACATCTGCTGGATCAGGACCTTAATTTTAACATCCCCAGGTGATTCAGATGCACACGGGAGTTTGAGACACACTGATAGCAGCTGTGTATCAGATTCACCTTGGAAGCTTATCAAAATTACAGAATGTCACTTCTATGGATTATCATTCAGGAGGTGCTGGGCAGAACTTCTCATCTGCATATATTTTTTAGATTTTGGTGAACCTGACAAGCAACTGGAGTTGAAAATCACTGCCTTACTATGCAGATAAAGATGGAGTGAGGGCCCATAAAAGGAGGGGTTTGGTGAGATTGTTCTTACACAAAATGTGGGGGAGGAGGGAGGCAGATACTCCTTCTTCTCACATAAAGGGAATTTTGTGAGAGGGGCTGCTTGGCCCCTTGTAGCTGAGGAGAGAACAGATGAAAATGATAAAGGAGCCCAAAGGTGAGGTCATCCTTTTTGTGGGATAAAATGACTCACCACACAACTTCTGTGTGTGTGTGTGTGTGTGTGTGTGTGTGTATAGTGCAATAGGGCATATTGTGTGTCCTTGGGCAACCTTTGCTCTTATAAGCAAGTCTTGCCAGGTGAGAAGTCCTGATTCATGCCTCACACTGACCTTCCTCACTGTCTGGGCTGCAGCTTGTAACTGGTCAAGTTCAAGGCCTATATAAGCAGTGAGAAGGCAAATGGAGGTGGCTGGCCAAACAAAGATGTAGCAATGTGAGTTAGCCACACTCATTTTCTTTCCTGTTCCTCCACTGAGGGAGAACAAGAAGCAATTTGGTGTCTGGGCCAGCAGGAAGCTGGAATATATAGGCACAAAGGCTCTGGACTATCTTTTCCCCTATCTGGTCTTTAGCTGGCCAGGTCAGGACCCTGCTCCACGTTCTCCAGTACCACTCCCTGCCCAATAAGATCCTTGTCAAGTGAATCTTCCAGTGCCCCATATACGGCCAAATGCACTGAATGACTGAATAACCAAATGAATGAATGAATGAATGAATGAATGAATGAATGAATGGAGTGGATGAATAGGTGAGTTAATAAAAGAGATGTTATTCCTCTTGCACCTACTCTTTTTATCTGAAAATAACAAAAAAGAGTCTCATAATCACCTGTACCAGAAGCTTTATACTGAGTCTGGCTTTGATCTTCCTAGAAGCTGTTTGATATTTTTATTTTTCTTTTGACAAAACACCTTGCTTCTTTGGCTGAAATATATAATTTCCTACCTAGCTCTTGAGTGGTGCCTCAGCCCTCATGAGAAAGAGTAAGAAAGCAGGTGTGACAGCTTGATGTGCCTAGGGTGTGGCCTTGGGACCATAAGGCACTCCCTGCCTTGGGGTTTCCAGGGGACTGTGCTTCTCTGTGGCCCCTGCACAGGACTCATTGACAAGAGGCCTCAGGGAATGCCACCCAGTCCTCCTTTCTCTTTGCCTCCAATTACCCAGGGAGGGAGTGGATTGAGAACATATTTAGAAAATGTATTCATTGTTACTTTTCAAAATCTCCTATGTAATTAGGTACTGCAGGAGTAGTCAACCATGAAAAGCCACAACCAGAACTGTCAAGTTCCATAAAACAAAAGGGAAAGCAATTTGTCTAAATGAAGAAGAGGCTGGCTAAGCCTGAACACCTGTCTTAGCCACTCCATGCCTACACCCACCTATGGGACAGCCTTGCCCCAGGCAAGGCCCACTCTGCCTGGGCACTTCCAGAGTCCATGCTGTGCTGATGTGAGGCCACTGATCTCTCTCCCAATAATCCATCTTATTAATACTGGGGCAAGTTTTGTGCTCCAGTAAAACTTCCAGAATAGGCCCCTGAACCTCCACATTGCAAAATAAACAAACACATACAATCAGATTCTCAGCATGTTTTGCATCATAGTGGCTCCTAGGAAGTACCTGCATCCACTCAAAATCTGCTTAAACTCCAGACTGTTCCCTAGAGGCTTTTGAACATTCCCGAATCATCTCTGAGCCTGGGAGTATTTGCTCTCTAATAAACTAAGTGATTCCAGCGAGTGTATATTTTAGGTAGGGTGCTGGATGAAGCCTTAATTGTGTTAGCATACATACCAAGAAACATGGTCTCTCAGGGACATTGACTCTCAGGGATCTCAAGCCACATAAGATGAGTTCTTTTTCAAACCTCTCTCTCCACAAGGGAGTTGCTTCAGGATACCAATGTCAAAGGATGAGAGGCTGTGAGGCAGCCAATCCAGAAGCTTCCAGCCAGGATACCATAAATCTTTCCACAGGACTGATAGTTCCCAGTGCTCCAAGTATTTGAACAAAAGGAGACACTGCACCTTCTGGCATCTTCTGATAGACACCGCTGTTCATTCTCTTATTGAGGCCTGCCTTGGGGCCTTACAATAGTAGCCTACAATTTCCACCCCATACTATTCAGTTTTATCTGGTTCTCCTTCTCAGTACAAAAACAACACGTGTCTTTGCTCTTTTGCAGCCTGGCACAATCATATGACCTGCTTTGACCAACAACAAAGGAGTGGAAGTACATGTATCACATCAAAAGGAAGCATTTAAGAGCTGGTGTGTCATTATCCCTGCTCCTCTTCCTCTCTCACATTAGCTGAGAAGGTCAGTATTTTAATTGAATGAAGTGGCTCCGAGTCAAGAACAAGGATATGTTCTCCCACAAATTCTGATAGGCTCAGAATACATCCCAATAAGTGGGGAAAGAGGCGTGTAACTAGAAAGCAAACAGCAGTTCTGAGGATTGTGTCTCAAGAACAGCTGCCTATGTTTACTACCATGTGGAGTTGACAGGAATAAACCAGGTAAGAAACCTCCTGCTGAACATAGCTGTACTGCCAAAGAAACAAGGAACCTGATGTTCTTCACAGCTTTAGCAATCCCTGGACCTCTGGCTCTTTATGGGAAGTGAGTGGGCTGAGAAAGCTGTGTCGGTCCTAAGGAGGGCATATTCCCCAATATCCATTTCAGAAATGGCCAAAAATGATGGGAAATAAGGAATCTCCTAGAGGGCAGAGCCAGGAGCTTATGGATGAGAAAGCCCCTTCAGAGAGTAGAAAGGCAGCCTCATGAAGGGACATTCCCCAACTTTGATCAGGGGCCCCCAACACTGCCTCCTGAGAGAGGTTTCCAAATGGTTAAGTGCCCTTCCTCCCCATTCTGAACTCAGCTTGTTGTGGTTTCCCTGTCCCTATTCTACCACATTATTGGGTGTGTGTGTGTAGGAAAGTAGGTACTTTTAGATTATAGATCCCTGGATGGATTAAGAAGGGCCTACTATAGACCAGATGTGGGAACTTCAATGTGGGAAAAACTTTTGGAGGTTAAAGTTCAAGGGAAAGAAAAGATTGTACATTCATTAAAAGGTTATGTATACCAGGCAGGCGACCCCTATATACTCTGAACTGAGGGGAAGGCAACCAGAATGACCAGGAAGACAGAGCAACTTGTATGTTTCAATAATAGAAGAAATAGGGAAAATGGGGACAGAAAAGAAGACAAAGAAGGCATTGCCAAAGAAAAACTGTAGTCTGACATCATGGGAAAATTACTTTCAAGTCAGAGTGGGAAGTAACATGTTCTGGAGAAAAAGAAAAATAAGAAGAGTGAAGACTAAGACATGTCCTTCGATCTGGAGATTTAATTTTTAAAAATAATTTATTTATTTATTATATTCAGAGATAGGGGAAGGGAGGAAGGCAGAGAGGGAGTGAAGCATCAATGTATGGTTACTCTACCTGTCTCCAGCTAAGGACCTGGGTGGAGACCTGGCTTGCAACCTGGTTATGTGCCCTGGCTGGGAGTCAAATCAGCGACCTTTGGGTTTGTAGGCTGGTGCCTATTCACTGAGCCACCAGCCATGGCCAAGATTTAATTTTTACCAGGGATCTTTGGAAGTTCTGTTTAGTCTAGTTCTTTGCCTGAAGAATTTCATAATCCTAAGCTAAAATCCCTCAGCTTCAGCATGGTTCAACATTTCCACAAAAGTTATGTTGATTTCTGTCTTACTATATTTGCCATTCTAGGAAAATGAAAAATGGGGTGGTCATATAATTCCACAATTGTCAATGATATAATATTTAGTAAGATACCCAATTAGTAGAATTAATGCTAACTGATTAGGGTTTTCCATATTCAGCAACAAAAGTAGGAAGTGATGACTACATTACACTATACAAGGCCACACACTGTGACTGACCAATTGTAACTTAGCTTTACACATGAGGCTTTATCCACACACCTGCATATTCCATGACCCCTACCACCTCTCTGTTGTATAATACAACCCAAATCTTTCTAACCATGCAGCTCTGGTCTTAATTCCAGCCCTGTCATTTCTAGCCATGTGCTCAGCATAACCAGAAAATACTCATTTTAAATTACTTTTAATAAAAAGTAAATAAACTTCAACAAGTATTATTTTGACTTCTGCTACGAAGCCCTATGGTGAACAAGGACTGACTAGGGGATTAAAAAAAAAAGTATGGGAGAAGAAACATCATGCCTAGGGCAAAGTTTGCACAAATGCAAACATTCACCCCAAGTGTGAAAACATTGAGAAAGTACCCTGGTAGGTCAAAGCACTGACTAAATGCAATTCAACATTACAGCCTTCTAACGCATTGCTTCTAGATGAGGAGAAAGGAAAAAATAAGAGAGAAAAGCTCTTTGGAGATTGGCTGGTAAGGGAGAAAAGAAGCACCGGGGAGGGCGCTGGAGTCCTATAATACAAAAGAGGAAAAAAATAAGAGGACACATATCACTTTCCTAATAATAATAATAAATCCATTAAAAACCCGTACTTTCTATACTAAAAGGAAGGAGACTAAATCTCCGTGATAAACACACAATAGGGTATACAGATGTCACAGTATAAAGTATTTTTGTATACCTAAAATGTATATCTTTTAACCCATGTTACCCTAGTAAATGTAATAAAATGCTTATAAAAATACAAGTCAATTAAAAACAAAAAATGGAAAAAGAAAACATTACCATTAAAATAGGGATCTTCAGATTCGGGAAGATGGCGACAGAGTAGAGAGCAGTGCTGATGGTGTTCTCGAGTACCAAAGCAGCTAGAGGACAAGATAGGGAGCGTGAGACGTCTTCAGGACCCTAGGGATTGGAATGGGCAGCATCTGGACACAGGGGAGCACAGCCCAGAGGCAGAGGAGGCCAGCAGGACAGTAGGTGAGGTGTTCCCGACCGACCGGCAAGCGGGCCGAGGTCGGCTCTGGGCAGTGGCGGCTCTGCCCAGAGGGGCGCGTTTGACTGATTCGGGCTCCCTGGCGACTGGAAGTCTCAACAGTGAAGTGCGGGCGGCGAGGGCAAACAACGTAGGGAACGGGGAATTGAATTCTTGCAGAGGAGGGACGGTGTGAGAGACTCACTCCTGCAATAGGGAGAGGAAGCTCCTCACATGGCTAGAGGTGGAGGAGAAGACTCCTGCGGGAAGCCAGAGTAGGGGGAGAGGGAAGTGCACCAGCTGGGGCAAGAGGGCCGAAAACGGTGCTGCTGGGCCACCAGGGAAACAGCAGCTAGAAGCCCCTGCGAGGGGGGAGGCCCAGCCCTGTGCAACCACACAGGCCCCCAGGCTCCACGGAAACTCCAAACGGCGAGCCAGCGAGCCAGGAACTAGTAGTGGGGGCAATTGACCCGCCATTTCCAGAGACAAAGGCCGCACTGCCCACGCCTGGGAGGGGCTCATCACGGAGGCCGTGTAAAGGACTCCTCGGAGAGCTGGTTGGCTTGGAGGAGTGGTGTCCGCCCTGGAAGGGTGGGACAGTGTAGGCGGACCCCGGACAGTGTTGACTGACAGGCCCGCCTCCTCCAGGAACTGCCGGGGCGGGGCCAGTCATCACAGGACCAGCAAAGTTGCGGGCTGCCCTGCAGGGGTGCTGGGTGCTCGTCCTGGGCAGGAACCTCCAGCAGGAGTGGGAGGGGGCACCCTGCGGGCTCCAGAATACCGGCGGCCCTAAAAGCCAGCAAGGCAGCAGAAGGCCCAGCCTACCTGGGGGCGCACACTCAGAATCAGCCCTGACTGTGACAATCAGAGGCTCTGCCACGCGCCAAGACTGGCTAGAATATAGACTATAGACTGTAAAGTCCTGACCAAGAAAAAGAGGCAGCCTCAGGAAAGGGATTGCTGCCAATCTCAAGCACCTGAGTTACACCGAGAGCAATATGAACTATTAATCCCCAACATATCCTTTGCAAAAGTTACTTCTCACATATTCTTAATCCCCCCCCCATACCTCAATCCACCTAAATACCCAAGACCCTCTCCCTACTCTCGAATTAAAGTCTACTCACTCTGTGGCTCTAACGCATTCCCAGTCCTCAATCTAAGTATTCCTCCCTTCCCCAGCCTTTCTAAACCCTTTCTTTATTCTTTTCTTCCTTCCTCTTTTTTTTTTTTAATTTTTAAAATTTTAATTTAATTTAATTTTATTTTATTTTTTAATTTTTCTTTTCCTTTTCTTCCTGGTAAAGCCCACAGGTTCTGGCTCCACCTAGACCAATCAGAAATCATAAAGGGGGAACACACAGCTAAAACCTTTCTTTATTAATATTGATTTCTCTTTGTCTTGTGACTTTATCCTCCCCCCCACTTTTTTTTTTTTTTTCTTTCTTTCTCCTTTTGTTTCTCCCTGATAAAACCTACTGGTCCTGGCTCCACCTGGACCAAACAGAGATCATAAAGGGTGAATAGACACCTAAACCTTCTCTTTATTAATATTGATTTCTCTTATCTTGTGACTTTCTCCCTTTTTTTCTTTCTTTTTTTTCCCTCTGCTAAAAGTCCTCAGGTCCAGGCTCCATCTGGACCAGTCAGGGATTATTAAGGGTGAACAGCCACCTAAACCCTTTTCTTATTATTATTATCGTTTTTATTTCTTTTTTCCTTTTCCAATTTTTTTTTGGTTTGGTTTGGTTTTTTGTTTTTGTTTTTGTTTTTTGTTTGTTTGTTTGTTTTTGTTTCTGCTAAAAGCCCACAGGCCCAGAATACAACTAGACAGCCTAAATAAAGAACACACCAAGAACAGCAAGTGAAGAAAATCTGGGAGATGGCAACATTGAGCTCCACAAATCTCCTATCACAGAAGGATGCTCAACTAAGGCAAGGAAGCAAAGCAGGTTAACCCAAGGAGAGAACAAAAATAAATAAATAAATAAAGAGCAAGCAAGAACAGACACCCAAAATGGGGGAAAAAGGAATCAGTCCATCACCAAAAGGAAAGGAAGAATTCCCAGAAAGAACACAAAATGAAACATAGGTACGTGAACTATCAGATAAGGAATTAAAAAGAATGATGATAGAGAAGCTCAGTGAGCTCAGCCACATCAAAGAAAACTGTCAACAACTCCAGGAGAACTACAAACAACTCCAGGGAAATTACAAAGAACTCCAGGGAAGTTACAAGGAACCTACTGAGAACTACAACAGAATGAAAAAGGACATGGAAACTATCAATAAGTGCCAGGAGGAAATGAAGAATACAATTTCTGAATTGAAGAATACAATAGAAGGAATCAACAGTAGGCTAGAGGAAGCAGAGGACCAGATGAGGGAGTTGGAGGATAATGTAGACAAATACTCCAAGACAGTACAAGAGAATCAAAAAAGGCTGAATAAGACTGAAGAGGGGTTAAGAGAGCTGCAGGACAACATGAAATGTAACAACATCCGTATCATAGGGATACCAGAAAGAGAAGAGAAACAAGGGATGGAAAACCTGTTCAAAAAAGTCATGATAGAAAATTTCCCTAACATGATGAGTGAAAACATTAATCCAGTTCAGGAAGCACAGAGGGTCCCAATGAGGATCAACCCAAACAGACCAACACCAAGGCACATTATTCTTAAAATGGCCAATTTCAAAGACAAAGAGAGAATCCTAAAAGCATCAAGAGAGAAAAGACAAATAACATACAAAGGGGCTCCAATAAGGCTATCAAATGATTATTCAACAGAAACAATTCAAGCCAGAAGGGAATGGCAAAAAGTATTTCAAGTCATGGTCAACAAAGGCCTGCAACCAAGAATACTCTACCCAGCAAG